>VMBQ01014225.1:0-17184 GCA_007657795.1 Dreissena rostriformis | reverse complement strand
GTTTTCTCAGAATGCGACACAATTTGGCATTACATATCAGGATTATAAGCTCGATCGGACTGTTTAAGGTTACATCTTTGTACATGGTGTACATGTTCATGTAAACTGTGTGTACGTTTACATACCGATTCAAACACAAACAGTTCGTTATGTACACGCCAAACTTTCATGATTACTTGTCAATATTGTACATACACAAATATGTGAAGGATATGTATTGGTTTCGGTAGTTTATAGATTTTAATCCACGAGTGATCAGAGAAAAGAATATTTAAACGAGTGGCGTCGCCACGAGCGAACATTTCACTTGTTTATGNTTTATATTAATAAGGACTCAAACCCTATTGAAAATGGGTTACATCAGAGTAAAAAGTCCAGAATTATCGCCCCTTGAATTTGTATTGGTCCGAGGCATTTAAGTAGGTTGTTTAATTGGTTGCAATTATAAATTTAAAATTAAATAAAATATAAGCCATCTGATAATTCATTTGGCAAGGATGAAAGGATTTGTGTTTTCAGTATTCCCTTGCATGATGACTTTCCATTCCATTGACATTCCAGCCAGTAGAGCGATTCAGGCCCTCATGGGCCTCTTGTCTCAGAATGCGACACAATTTGGCATTACATATCAGGATTATAAGCTCGATCGGACTGTTTAAGGTGATATCTTTGTACATGGTGTACATGTTCATGTAAACTGTTTGTACGTTTACATACCGATTCAAATACAAACAGTTCGTTATGTACATGCCAAACTTTCATGATTACTTGTGAATATTGTACATACACAAATATGTGAAGGATATGTATTGGTTTCGGTAGTTTATAGATTTTAATCCACGAATGATCAGAGAAAAGAATATTTATCCCACTTTTACAGCGATTTCGGTTGATTATAGCCCCGTTGATTAAATTTCTGCTATAATACACCGCACAAAATGACGTCATATTTTCGACAAAATGACGTCATATATCAAGCGAAAATAACAAGTTAAACTTATTTTGTTTAAATAAAAAGGTTTACTGAATAAAAAGTGGGATAAATAGAATAATAGGTAAGTGTTGATTATAGATCAGGTTTATCATGCTCGGCACGAAAACGAAAAAGCACTCGCCAAGGCACTCGCCAAGGCTCGTGCTTTTTGTTTTCTAAGCCTCGCATGATAAACCTGATCTATAATCAACACTAACCTATTATTCTCTATTTAAACGAGTGGCGTCACTTGTTTATGATCACGGGTGGATTGAAAATAGATCTTGTGCAACCAAAGGTTTATTATTTCATGCTTTACAACGTTTGTTTACATTTTAAAAATATCGCAGAAGTATAACGTCATGACGTCAAAATAATGACGTTATTTCACCGTAAAACTATCCATATTGTAATCTTATTTTTATCTGGTTTCCGAATTAACCATGCGGAAGCATACCATAAGTACGATTATTGAATGTTATTACATCGCCGTCATCCGATTAAGAAAACAACATCTTGTAGACAATTTATTATCGTCATTATTATTATTGACATTAAAATGTTCTAAATCCATTCTGATTCGAACGGTATGATTGCCATCAACAAATATCATAAGTGCATTAACATTAATGTTAATATCAATTCTCAAGTCATATACCATGTTCCACAAATTTAGCTGCATATCAACTTCCCAAATATGGCAAAATTAGACGAAGATCATCGGTATTCGATATCTTATAACTTAAAATACATCGTAAAATGTAGCTAAACGCCAAAATCATACTCGTAAGTTTTCGGAAACGGTTCTTTGAGTCCAAACCGAGTATTTGACATTTTTCGCAGAAGAATGTTACGTATATCAGTGAATGCCATGCTTTCGGACAAAAACCATACATAACATTTATCTTAATTGTCTCATTCGAAGAAAACCCGTATCTATAGCATGGTGTCATTATTTTCAGAATGCAGTACATCGACGAAGGCAGACATAGTGTTCATGGTAGACGGTTCTGGCAGTGTTGGGCTCGAGAACTTCCAGCACGCCAAGGCGTTCATGTCGCGATTTGTTGATCTCTTCAACATAGACCCATCCCACACGCAGATTGGTGTGATGATTTATACGACACTAATTACCTTCCCGATATATCTAAACTCATATTCGGATGTGACTCAGTTGAAAAATGCAATTGATAACATTGGGTAAGTAAATGGGATTTGTGCACGTACATATGTGTATGTCAGACCATTCTGAGAATGTATGTACGTATAAACAAAGTCTTTGATAGAGAAACCTAGCTATAAAATAGTTTATAGCTACGCTTGCATAGTCGTAAAGTTTTTCCAACTTAGGTACACGGAAGGAAGCGAGGACCCAACGGAAGCCTTACGTCAGCTGATGTCGATCATGCTCACATCAACGAAGGGCAAGAGGAACGACGCCACACCAATTGTTATCATAATCACCGACGGTAAGAACTGGTTTCTGTACATTATGTGTGCGTGTGTTTTTTTTTTTTATTATAATAATTAATGATTTGTTTATAGGGGGCATTTCAAGGGCTATAATAATGTACTATAATTTCTTTAAAAAAAATTGCATTATCTCGTTTAAAGTTTTAAATATTTATGGATTGCTTTAGTTGTTTTCTTAAATACTCATAAAAAACATTTATTTGTATAAATATAAAAGTTGTCCGAGAAGGCAGGCGGAGANTTTTAAATTATGTACACGTATATGGTAAAAGATAAATGTTGCAACAAAACTATAATTGTTGTTTCTTAGGCGTCAAAAAAATAATTAAAAATAATGGAACAGTGTCATGAGTGGACTTACAATTGTGTCGTGTTCCGAGAAAACTGGGCATACTGCGTGTGCGTAAATTGTCATCCCAGATTAGCCTGTGCAGTCCGCACAGGCTAATCAGGGACGACACTTTCCGCTTTTATGGAATTTTTCGTTTAAATGATGTCTCTTGTTAGCGAAAATCCAGTTTAGGCGGAAAGTGTCGTCCCGGATGCGCCTGTGCGGACTGCACAGGCTAATCTGGGATGACACTTTAAACACATGCATTTTGTCCAGTTTTCTCAGAATGCGACACAATTTGGCATTACATATCGGGATTATAAGCTCGATCGGACTGTTTAAGGTTACATCTTTGTACATGGTGTACATGTTCATGTAAACTGTTTGTACGTTTACATACCGATTCAAACACAAACAGTTCGTTATGTACATGCCAAACTTTCATGATTACTTGTGAATATTGTACATACACAAATATGTGAAGGATATGTATTGGTTTCGGTAATTTATAGATTTTAATCCACGAGTGATCAGAGAAAAGAATATTTAAACTAGTGGCGTCGCCACGAGCGAACATTTCACTTGTTTATGATCACGGGTGGATTGAAAATAGATCTAGTGCAACCAAAGGTTTATTATTTCATGCTTTACACCGTTTGTTTACCGCAGAAGTATAACGTCATGACGTCAAAATAATGACGTTATTTCACCGTAAAACTATCCATATTGTAATCTTATTTTTATCTGGTTTCCGAATTAACCATGCGGAAGCATACCATAAGTACGATTATTGAATGTTATTACATCGCCGTCATCCGATTAAGAAAACAGCATCTTGTAGACAATTTATTATCGTCATTATTATTATTGACATTAAAATGTTCTAAATCCATTCTGATTCGAACGGTATGATTGCCATTGATCAACAAATATCATAAGTGCATTAACGTTAATGTTAATATCAATTCTCAAGTCATATACCATTTTCCACAAATTTAGCTGCATATCAACTTCCCAAATATGGCAAAATTAGACAAAGATCATCGGTATTCGATATCTTATAACTTAAAAGCTATACATCGTAAAATGTAGCTAAACGCCAAAATCATATACTCGTAAGTTTTCGGAAACGGTTCTTTGAGTCCAAACCGAGTATTTGACATTTTTCGCAGAAAAATGTTACGTATATCAGTGAATACCATGCTTTCGGACAATAACCATACATAACATTTATATTAATTGTCTCATTCGAAGAAAACCCGTATCTATAGCATGATGTCATTATTTTCAGAATGCAGCACATCGACGAAGGCAGACATAGTGTTCATGGTAGACGGTTCTGGCAGTGTTGGGCCCGAGAACTTCCCGCACGCCAAGGCGTTCATGTCGCGATTTGTTGAGCTCTTTAACATAGACCCATCCTACACGCAGATTGGTGTGATGATTTATACGACACTAATTACCTTCCCGATATATCTAAACTCATATTCGGATGTGACTCAGTTGAAAAATGCAATAAATAACATTGGGTAAGTAAATGGGATTTGTGCACGTACATATGTGTATGTCAGACCATTCTGAGAATGTGTGTACGTATAAACACAGTCTTTGATAGAGAAACCTAGCTATAAAATAGTTTATAGCTACGCTTGCATAGTCGTAAAGTTTTTCCAACTTAGGTACACGGGTGGAAGCGAGGACCCAACGGAAGCCTTACGTCAGATGATGTCGATCATGCTCACATCAACCAAAGGCAAGAGGAACGACGCCACACCAATTGTTATCATAATCACCGACGGTAAGAACTGGTTTCTGTACATTATGTGTGTGTTTTTTTTATGATAATAATTAACGATTTGTTTATAGGGGGCATTTCAAGGGCTATAATAATGTACTATAATTTCTTTAAAAAAATTGCATTATCTCGTTTAAAGTTATAAATATTTATGGATTGCTTTAGTTGTTTTCTTAAATACTCATAAAAAACATTTATTTGTATAAATATAAAAGTTGTCCGAGAAGGCAGGCGGAGAAAATAAGATGTAGTTAAACTAAATGATTGAAATGTCCATTTGGGACCATTCCGTGACTGCTCATAATATATTCAGAAATATTCTGGAACCATCGGTGCCTGATCTATTATACAGGTATTTACGGGTTATGAAAAATTCCTATATGCGTTTATATTGTTGATGTTGACAATACTCATAATATGCCATTATTTTCATATACTCAGCCCATATCTGTCTTGCTGTGCAATTTTTAAATACTAGATAGCAAAGACAATATAAAACTGTTTTATTTAAAATAAACTCGAACGTTTTTGTTAAGACAAAGGGAGTGATTTAAGCATTGCTAATGATATTTTAAAATAGTTTTAAATATCAAAGGAGCTAGTTACACACAGTGGTTTCAAACTAGGATGATTTACAAAATATTGGATACAAAATCCCGTATGTAGAAATGTAATTGTTAAATAATAAAATCTGGTTTTGCACACATTTCCAACGCTTGATCAGGACAGTTAAGGAAATCTGTTAAATAATAGAAATTATACGATCGAAATGGATTATAAAACATCTATGTAAGGTAATGAAAACACAAACTAACATATTCTAAGCATACGTTGTAAAAAAATATATTTATAATCAAATAGCTGGATTTTTTTGCAGCAGCTATTATTTAAAATTCGTCCCAACTTTCGTGAGTCTTGTAATTTAATTAGGTAGGAGTACTGGGAAACACTCTGGGTCCACACACAATGTAGCCTCTGGCTCGAAAAGTACCTCATTAACTTCGAAATACACACACACACACACACACACGCACGCACCCACGAATGTACGCACACACGCACACACACACACACACACATACCGGTATTACTAACCTACAGAGGTACACAGGCTGAGGTATGTGTGCGTGTGAGTGTGTCCGTCTGTGTGTCAATATAAGTCTGAGGTACACAACCCGACATACAGACAACATANTGACCAATGTGAGCGGACATTCACTTACTAATATGTGACCAATGTGAGCGGACATTCACTTACTAATCTGTGACCAATGTTAGCGGACATTCACTTACAAATCTGTGACCAATGTGAGCGGGCATTCACTTACTTATATGTGACTTATGTGAGCGGACATTCACTTACTAATGTGTGACCAATGTGAGCGGACATTCACTTGCTAATATGTGACCAATGTGAGCGGACATTCACTTACTAATCTGTGACCAATGTGAGCGGACATTAACTTACTAATCTGTGACCAATGTGATGGGACATTCACTTGCTTATATGTGACCAATGTGAGCGGACATTCACTTAATAATATGTGACGAATGTGAGCGGACATTCACTTGCTAATCTGTGACCAGTGTGAGTGGACATTCACTTACTAATCTGTGACCAATGTGAGCGGACATTCACTTACTAATCTGTGACCAATGTGAGGGGACATTCACTTGCTAATCTGTGACCAATGTGAGCGGACATTCACTTACTAATCGGTGACGAATGTGAGCAAACATTCACTAACTTATATGTGACCAATGTTAGCGGACATTCACTGCTTATCTGTGACCAATGTGAGCGGACATTCACTTACTTATCTGTGACCAATGTGAGCGGACATTCACTTTCTAATATGTGACCAATGTGAGCGGACATTCACTTGCTAATCTGTGACCAATGTAAGCGGACATTCACTTATTTATATGTTGCCAATGTGAGCGGACATTCACACCAATGTGAGCGGACATTCACTTTCTAGTCTGTGACCAATGTGAGCGGACATTCACTTACTAATCTGTGACAAATTTGAGGGGACATTCACTTGCTAATCTGTGACCAATGTGAGCTGACATTCACTTACTAATATGTGACCAAAGTGAGCGGACATTCACTTACTAATCTGTTACCAATGTGAGTGGAAATTCACTTACTAATCTGTTACCAATGTGAACGGACATTCACTTACTAATCTGTGACCAATGAGAGCGAACATTCACTTACTTATCTGTGACCAATGTGAGATGACATTCACTTACTAATCTGTGACCAATGTTGGCGGAAATTCACTTACTAATCTGTAACTAATGTGAGCGGACATTCACTTACTAATCTATGACCAATGTGAGCGGACATTCACTTACTAATCTGCGACCAATGTGAGCGGATATTCACTTACTAATCTCTGACCAATGTGAGCGGACATTCACTTACTTGCATCGGGGCAGCGGAGGAATATTCTAGAACCTCGACGAGTTTTCCTGTATTGTGTTCCTCATGTCTGCCACTTGTACAACTGTAACAAATGCTCACGTTCACAAATGATGCAACTAACAGTAAAACTTACGCGAAATAATTACGCATATTCACATAATTGAAAATCATCTAGACACGGTACCCAATGTTAACATCCAAATACATCCGTGGTCTTCAACTTCAACTTACATACTCATATCAATTATACGCTGAATTATCGAAGTACCATTTAACTTAATTTAAGATTTAAATTGTAAGTATGATTAACTCTTACTATACCGGGCTACAATATACATGTCAAAAATGCGCTGTTTAGGTATTGAATTATTTTAGATGTATTTGCTTCATGATCTGTCTGATAGCTTATACATGATATTCAGACGACCTTCATAGATCATCATTGTTGTTTTTTCCAGCAATATGCGTCACCAACAGTCCGTGTGGGAACAGAGGCGCGTGCAGTATCGAAGGTTCGATGTGGAAATGCACGTGCAATCCAGGATACGCTGGGTCGAACTGTTCCATTGGTACGTAATCATGTTCTATACATTGAAACGATCATTTAAAATGTATGTGTTCGTCTGAAGAAAAACAAGAATCAACTAAATACGATAATGTTAGTGAAATAAAATGCGCTCTATCATGACTCATTAGATAATCAGGAAACTAATGTGTGTTTACCGCTTTAATAACTGACCTTTGCAAGGCTTGTCTGCAAACAAGATCAAGCAAAAGCATTGCCATGTGGGTCCGTGCGACAGTGTAACAGGTGTATGTGTATGGACTATGTCAAGACGGCTGGAAAGCAATAGCGTGTAATGAATGTAAGTTTTCACTTGATATTAAAGAAACAAAAAATTAAACAAATATATATATATTTTTTATCAATAAAGGATGAAAGTTACATCGAATATCAAGTAAGCAATGTAGTGATCATTGTAGATCTTTACATTTGCACAAATAAGTATTTAATATAAAACAGCACATTTGTTCAATGATTGCGTTTGATGAATGAAATGAGCGCGCTAATTGAATTTACATGAACAATATTAATTACCAAATTACGTTATTGCACAGAGAGACATTTTGCTAATTATAAAGACGAGTATGATTAAGTAATACAACGCTATTGGTTTATCGAGTTTGAATTATACGCAAATAAGTAAATTGAAACATGATACCTTTTAAATGTGTACATGCCTCAGAATAGTTATTAACTGATTACACGTCTCTGGCCACTGTCCCGGTGATCTGTGTGAGCCTGGGTGGACTGAAAGTAACTGTAGCGTTGGTAAGATGCATAAAATATCTACATTGTATGCTTGCACAATTCCTATTTCTGGTGGTCGCATTCATGTGTTTGTATGTTTATCACTTGTGAATAATTTCTCTTGCTTGAATATGTATAGACTTTCTATACATGTAATATACCACTACGTATACTCCGTCTTTTGTTCAATTACATATCACTGTACATGTCTGATCGACTGTCTTAGAATGCGGTCAAGGCTTCTTCGGAGAGAACTGCGCCTCATCATGTCATTGTAATAACGGATCAATATGTGACCGAGTTACTGGGTATTGCCAGGATGGTCAGTGCGCACCTGGATGGTCAAGCACAAACTGTAGCTTGGGTAAGATAGCCTTGCAGTTGAATTATGTCATTACAATGTATTAATTGTTTTTTCTATATATATATACCACTGTGTACATTACGTCTGTTGTTCCTCATCATGTCATTGTTACGGAGAAATATGTGACCATGTAACCCGGCACTGTCCGGATGGTCAGTGCGCCCCTTGATAGACACGTACTAACTTAAGCTTTTTTAAGATTAAATTGCAGTGAAATTATAGGATTAAAATGTATATTTGTTTATGCTTCCATTATGTATGGATATAGTTGTATTGAATTCGATGTTCAAGAATATGAGCTTTTTTGTAATTCCATTTTTATTTTCATCGTAAACATATATTTTGCATATAACATATTTGTTTCCGTAAATATACTAAAGTAATATATCTGTTTAACATTTTTTTGAATATAAGTTATGGTACATAGTTATAGCTTACAAAGGACTATGGTTATTTTGAATAAAAAAGTTTATGTTTTAAACAGTGACAGTATCAAACATGGTTTAAAGGTTAACTGATATGGAATAGTATGGGACGAAAAAACATACACAAAAAAAGGAAAAAGTGTATGTTGCTTTAAGGTAGGTGTATCTTCTGTTATAAAGTATATTACATATTTTATTTTTTTATTTGTTCAGGGTATGTGTACTAATTGAGCATAAAACGCGCCCAACGAGTATTAAATATATGTAGTTTATTTTGTATAGTCGCGATTATTTCCTCGAGTTTAATTCTATGATTAAAAAAGAACACAAAAGCATCTATGTGTGGTGTTGTTTTTTCCTGTTTGCATTTAAAGATAAAATATTTAGCCAATAATACTACAGAGTTTATAATGTGTGCATTGTTAGAATCAGCTATGGTCAAATTGCAGAATGATATAATTGCAAAATTTAGTTCAATGTTTTCCAGCCTTTCTAACTTGTTGTAAATAAAGTTTTTGATATCCATCCAAAACTTTTGAATAAAATGACAGTCCCAGAAAACGTGAGTATTGGTTTCTGAGTGCATATAACAAAAATCACATAATGTTGACGGAACAAGATTGCATTTGTGGAGGAAGGTATTGTTTGGTAAAATTAGCATGAGGTATTTATATTGGAAATTTCTTAGTTTGGTGTCAATTGTTAATTTGATTGGTTGGCTGAAGATGGTTCCTTGGTTAATGTCTTGATTATTTAGCGTGTCTTTCCACTTATCAAATTGTTTGAACTCTTCCGGTTTGTGTTTTAGTATAAGTGATTNACACACACACACACACACACACACACACACACACACACACACACACACACACACACACACACACACACACACACACACACACACACACACACACACACACACACACACACACACACACACACACACACACACACACACACACACACACACACACACACACACACACACACACACACACACACACACACACACACACACACACACACACACACACACACACACACACACACACACACACACACACACACACACACACACACACACACACACACACACACACACACACACACACACACACACACACACACACACACACACACACACACACACACACACACACACACACACACACACACACACACACACACACACACACACACACACACACACACACACACACACACACACACACACACACACACACACACACACACACACACACACACACACACACACACACACACACACACACACACACACACACACACACACACACACACACACACACACACACACACACACACACACACACACACACACACACACACACACACACACACACACACACACACACACACACACACACACACACACACACACACACACACACACACACACACACACACACACACACACACACACACACACACACACACACACACACACACACACACACACACACACACACACACACACACACACACACACACACACACACACACACACACACACACACACACACACACACACACACACACACACACACACACACACACACACACACACACACACACACACACACACACACACACACACACACACACACACACACACACACACACACACACACACACACACACACACACACACACACACACACACACACACACACACACACACACACACACACACACACACACACACACACACACACACACACACACACACACACACACACACACACACACACACACACACACACACACACACACACACACACACACACACACACACACACACACACACACACACACACACACACACACACACACACACACACACACACACACACACACACACACACACACACACACACACACACACACACACACACACACACACACACACACACACACACACACACACACACACACACACACACACACACACACACACACACACACACACACACACACACACACACACACACACACACACACACACACACACACACACACACACACACACACACACACACACACACACACACACACACACACACACACACACACACACACACACACACACACACACACACACACACACACACACACACACACACACACACACACACACACACACACACACACACACACACACACACACACACACACACACACACACACACACACACACACACACACACACACACACACACACACACACACACACACACACACACACACACACACACACACACACACACACACACACACACACACACACACACACACACACACACACACACACACACACACACACACACACACACACACACACACACACACACACACACACACACACACACACACACACACACACACACACACACACACACACACACACACACACACACACACACACACACACACACACACACACACACACACACACACACACACACACACACACACACACACACACACACACACACACACACACACACACACACACACACACACACACACACACACACACACACACACACACACACACACACACACACACACACACACACACACACACACACACACACACACACACACACACACACACACACACACACACACACACACACACACACACACACACACACACACACACACACACACACACACACACACACACACACACACACACACACACACACACACACACACACACACACACACACACACACACACACACACACACACACACACACACACACACACACACACACACACACACACACACACACACACACACACACACACACACACACACACACACACACACACACACACACACACACACACACACACACACACACACACACACACACACACACACACACACACACACACACACACACACACACACACACACACACACACACACACACACACACACACACACACACACACACACACACACACACACACACACACACACACACACACACACACACACACACACACACACACACACACACACACACACACACACACACACACACACACACACACACACACACACACACACACACACACACACACACACACACACACACACACACACACACACACACACACACACACACACACACACACACACACACACACACACACACACACACACACACACACACACACACACACACACACACACACACACACACACACACACACACACACACACACACACACACACACACACACACACACACACACACACACACACACACACACACACACACACACACACACACACACACACACACACACACACACACACACACACACACACACACACACACACACACACACACACACACACACACACACACACACACACACACACACACACACACACACACACACACACACACACACACACACACACACACACACACACACACACACACACACACACACACACACACACACACACACACACACACACACACACACACACACACACACACACACACACACACACACACACACACACACACACACACACACACACACACACACACACACACACACACACACACACACACACACACACACACACACACACACACACACACACACACACACACACACACACACACACACACACACACACACACACACACACACACACACACACACACACACACACACACACACACACACACACACACACACACACACACACACACACACACACACACACACACACACACACACACACACACACACACACACACACACACACACACACACACACACACACACACACACACACACACACACACACACACACACACACACACACACACACACACACACACACACACACACACACACACACACACACACACACACACACACACACACACACACACACACACACACACACACACACACACACACACACACACACACACACACACACACACACACACACACACACACACACACACACACACACACACACACACACACACACACACACACACACACACACACACACACACACACACACACACACACACACACACACACACACACACACACACACACACACACACACACACACACACACACACACACACACACACACACACACACACACACACACACACACACACACACACACACACACACACACACACACACACACACACACACACACACACACACACACACACACACACACACACACACACACACACACACACACACACACACACACACACACACACACACACACACACACACACACACACACACACACACACACACACACACACACACACACACACACACACACACACACACACACACACACACACACACACACACACACACACACACACACACACACACACACACACACACACACACACACACACACACACACACACACACACACACACACACACACACACACACACACACACACACACACACACACACACACACACACACACACACACACACACACACACACACACACACACACACACACACACACACACACACACACACACACACACACACACACACACACACACACACACACACACACACACACACACACACACACACACACACACACACACACACACACACACACACACACACACACACACACACACACACACACACACACACACACACACACACACACACACACACACACACACACACACACACACACACACACACACACACACACACACACACACACACACACACACACACACACACACACACACACACACACACACACACACACACACACACACACACACACACACACACACACACACACACACACACACACACACACACACACACACACACACACACACACACACACACACACACACACACACACACACACACACACACACACACACACACACACACACACACACACACACACACACACACACACACACACACACACACACACACACACACACACACACACACACACACACACACACACACACACACACACACACACACACACACACACACACACACACACACACACACACACACACACACACACACACACACACACACACACACACACACACACACACACACACACACACACACACACACACACACACACACACACACACACACACACACACACACACACACACACACACACACACACACACACACACACACACACACACACACACACACACACACACACACACACACACACACACACACACACACACACACACACACACACACACACACACACACACACACACACACACACACACACACACACACACACACACACACACACACACACACACACACACACACACACACACACACACACACACACACACACACACACACACACACACACACACACACACACACACACACACACACACACACACACACACACACACACACACACACACACACACACACACACACACACACACACACACACACACACACACACACACACACACACACACACACACACACACACACACACACACACACACACACACACACACACACACACACACACACACACACACACACACACACACACACACACACACACACACACACACACACACACACACACACACACACACACACACACACACACACACACACACACACACACACACACACACACACACACACACACACACACACACACACACACACACACACACACACACACACACACACACACACACACACACACACACACACACACACACACACACACACACACACACACACACACACACACACACACACACACACACACACACACACACACACACACACACACACACACACACACACACACACACACACACACACACACACACACACACACACACACACACACACACACACACACACACACACACACACACACACACACACACACACACACACACACACACACACACACACACACACACACACACACACACACACACACACACACACACACACACACACACACACACACACACACACACACACACACACACACACACACACACACACACACACACACACACACACACACACACACACACACACACACACACACACACACACACACACACACACACACACACACACACACACACACACACACACACACACACACACACACACACACACACACACACACACACACACACACACACACACACACACACACACACACACACACACACACACACACACACACACACACACACACACACACACACACACACACACACACACACACACACACACACACACACACACACACACACACACACACACACACACACACACACACACACACACACACACACACACATACACACACACACACACACACACACACACACACACACACACACACACAAATGAAACATTTCATATAAGTACTCGTTACATGTAGGGCCAAATAACATTTCTTACATCGTATGGTATCTTGAGCTTGGGGTGGGCGATTGAGTCGGCTTCAAAAAAAACAAAAAAAAAACAATTAACAATTGCCTTGTCTGATGCTACACAAAAATGGTGTATGCACACAGTTTCACTCATTTTGAAAATGCATTATCAGCACGGGAAGCGCATTGTAGTTGTCCGCTTCCCTATCAGCACAGTGTATGGTTCAAATTGCAAAACGTTTCGCTACCATTTAAGTTATTTTCAGCTTCAATGTGCTTCTTTCCTGCGACTTCGAGCACAATACACACTGTACTATTGCTGCGAGTAACTTACGAGTCTTGCAAGCAACTGAGCAAAGTGGAGGTCAAGCAAACAGATTTTCCAATTCAAGTTTTGTTGCGAAAATGTCTGTCAGAGCCAGGAATGTTACATTTTTATGGGAATACTTGCCGCACATTCTTCATAGGAAGGTTCAACCCATTTCATCCCAAAACGTTTCCGAAATAAGCAACCCATACTCCAATAATCGGCCGGGCCTGCTGAGGACAGCATACTTATACTCTGAATTGTGAATCATAAATAATGATTCAACTTTAGCTTTTATTACCAATAAGTTCTTTCTTTGTATATTACCATTTTATTTTACTGGATTTATAATCACAGGTGCGGCGTCTGATAATACTGTTACCCAGGCAACGACCGTGAAAAATAGCGGCGTCGTTATCTACGTTGCTACTGTTGGCAATTACAACTTCGGCGTGATGAACCAAGTGGTGTCCCGTCCCGAGTACTTCATGTCGGTCACTGACTACAGCAGTCTTAACACGCTAGAGGGACCATTGTCTGAATCTACGTGTGAAGGTACGACAATAAAATTGTAGTGGTAGTGTGATGTGTACGCCGATATTTGTTTGTTAACTTCTCTATTAGCGCAATGATTGGCACCAGCGCTTCTCATATTGGCCATCCGGGTTCAATTCCTTCCAAAGGCGCGTTGTCCTGGGGCAGGTAGTGATTCCTCCGGTTACTGAGGTCAACCCATAGTACTTGACCACATCAATTGGAATGAATTTTAGTAAAACGATTTAGATTGTAGCTAAAATTCTGAATTCGTCCCTACCTTATTTCTTAGGTGTGTGTGACATTAACAATCTATCTTAATAATATACAAATATCATAAAGAGACACGATATCACCCGCTTACAAAATATCTGTACTTTAATATTCATTAGGTGCACACTAGTTTTAGTCAGTTTGTTTAAGACACATAAAAAAAACGTCAAAAAAACTTGATCAGCAGCAGTAGTTTGTTTGACTTAATAATAAAATGTCGTAAACATATTTTCAAAGTAAAACCTGTCTGCTTCTTCTTTTGTACAGCTATTCAGGGATGTCTACCAACCACGTGCAAGAATGGTGGCATTTGTTACGAGGGCACGACGACCTACAGGTGCGCGTGTCCAGCCGCATACTCCGCCTGGTACTGTGACCAATGTTAGTGGACATTCACTTTCTAATCTGTGACCAATGTGAGCGGACATTC
>VMBQ01014224.1:0-14683 GCA_007657795.1 Dreissena rostriformis | reverse complement strand
ATTAATCAGGAACGTGTAGCTCATCGTACGTAAAATTTGAGTCTTACACTTATTACTTGGTAATTACTTATTTGAAGTTTCAATTTCATCGTTTATGAAATGTGACAGAAGTTCGCTCAAAAACATTTAACATTATATGCGGACATACGGCTAGTCCGCCAAACCAATTAACAGAAAGCGTGGCTCAAATATTCTTCGTTTTCGGGATAATAAAAATAAGTATTACCAAATTATTTACATTCATTGACGGTATTGTTAAAAAACACGCTATATTATATATGAGTTATTTCGTTTTAAACATGACAAGGCCCCATCTTCAGTCAGTTTCCGCCTTGTCAGCGATAAATATGAAACCCGATGACACCTCTCCTATACATTGAAACTTGGCATGTTGGCTATGTTTAATGTCGTCAACACGCAAACACGAAAGAATGACAAATATACCCGCCAGAACGACACAAAGGTTGTTTTGTAAAACAAACATGGGCGGGCTTTATAGCATAACACATTTAAACAAAGAAACATGGTCGAATTATTTTGGTTAGTAAAATGGACTGTCCGCCTATTGTGTAACTTATTCTTAAAACGTATATATGTGTTTTCCACGAAATTGTGAACCTTTAAAAGACGTGATCGGCCAATATTTTGTATGTGTACTTCATTGTCCGTGGTTTATATACCCTGATTTTATATGACAATAACCCAATATTCACTTGCAACGTTAAAATGCAAAAAACAAATCGTTACGTATAATGCAGATTCATTGATACATATGAAACGTGTAGGTCTGCATACATTAGGAGGATTTGTCATAGCATTTTGGTTTGCATAGCAATTCAGCAAAATTTAAAATCAATTAACTAATTGTTCAATATGTCTGCAATTGAAGGATACGCGAAAATTGACGAATTCGGAAACAAGAGAGACAACACGTGTAATCTGCTTATGCAATAAAGCAAAGGTTCTCGTGATAGACTGTTGCTTGAAACTGGAAGCCAACCGGCTTTATAAACAGACTTTCGTTACGTAATTGGCAATGGACATTCGATACTCAATACCCATTACGATAGTGCGATAATGAATCTCGTTACTGCAATATCACAATAGTGGTCATTTGTAAATTTAACTATATTTTCAGTGAAGATGCTGTCCGCAGTTGCAATCGATACACATGTACCGTCTGTATTTTCCTTAACTCTGTCCATATTCATCCGTTTTGGTTTGGTCCTATTACATTAGTTTTTAAATATTTGCGAGATATTGTCCAGTACATATTAAGTTCTAGCGAACTTAATCAATAAAAATAGCCTAAAGAAATCGTGAAACATATATCCTCACTCCTAATAAGGAATAGGAATCATATTTGGCATTAACTGCCTAAAATAACAATTATGCAATCACATGACGAAAAGCCCAGGTCTAGTTCTAGAAGAGTTTTCCCCAAAAGGTCACTTAATCCGATATTATTTGTTAAATTAGTGTAGTTTAAAGCGATGCCTTATTGACTTCTTTCGATGTGTAGCGTATTATTGAGATCACAAACACTGTTTTTGATCTGATTTCTGTTTATATCAGCATCTGTGACCTTCTGTAGTTCATGTAGATATTGTATCTAATTCAATGTGACACCCTTATTTTGTAAAGACAGCAATTAAACGACAATGAGCCATTCGTGTAGAGCGATTCACATCAACACGATGATTCATTTCAATATGCCACCGTTAATTCTAAAAGCATTGTTTCGGATTTTGAAAGACAGTTATTGAACGTCCTTAAGGCAGTCTCGTAAAGCTATTTACATCAACGTGTTGAGTGTTTATTAAACAAATTGTTCTCATACTTTTGAACAGAAGCGCCTTTATCGTTATTTTCATTTAATTTATGATTCGAATTTATTTACAATGCTTATAATTAAAGCTCAGTATTACACAGCAAAATGATTAAGCAGTAACGGCTAAACCTGTTCTGACTCACAAGATTAAAATGATTATAGTAGCAAGAACAAAGATTTGTACAAATGTGTTTGATACTTTTTATAGACCATAAATATTAACTTATGAATACTATTACTTTTAGTTGAGATGTTTTAGTGCACATAAAAGAGAGACAGAAACCCGCCCAAATGGTGTAAAAGGCTTTAAAAAAATCCATTGTTAGTGATTGTATTTGCCGGCTGTTTTTATGTCGTTTCATAGATGCAAAAGACACAACACACAAAAAAGGGAATAAAATGTATTTTTGAATTTTTATCCCCAAAACATGTATTTTTCGTTTTTAACAATATACATTTATCTCTGTATATTATATATATATAATAATTTGGATTTTATTTATTTTATCTTAAATGATTTTGTCTTAAGGTCCTAATAAGGTACATATTGTCTTATGTATTAAAAATGATTTTTGTACGCTGACTTATGTTGTCTCAAGGTTATGTCATTTCAAAACATTCGAACTTGGAAAAAAACTACGACGAGTGCGGCGCTCAGCAGCGTTGCTATGGAGACAGCCAGGGTGGTGGAGCCGTTGCAAAGCTCGCTGTCACAACTACAGGCTACATTTCCGCCCGATTTCTCACACGTGTTGCTAAGAGGAATGGGAGAGCAGGCTCTGATAATGGCTGTAAACACAAAACGTATAGGCCTTTAAACAGTTCGAGTGCAGAGACTTTGACTGGAATGATGTTTTCATTAACACGCACAGGTTATGTTATGCAAGTGACAATTGCCTTACATCGTACACTAACTGAAGAACGGTACAATTGACACACTCCAATCAGCATACAGCATTTACTGGTGAACGCTTATACATGGTCCAGTTGTTAAAATTAGCAAAGCATTGCAGATCATATTAATTAATATTAGCTATAAATAAATATCGACATTACAACTTGTAATGTACGAAAAAAGAAACCATGTTGCCTCCTCTTCACAAAGATGTATGATTGAGTAAATATGAGTGAAATAAACCATATTGGATGTCAAATACTGACCAAGTACTAATACATGTCTGTAAATATTTAAACTTTTATAATCATTATCATACCATTAGTATACCATTACTATTTTGGTTCTTATAAATTATATAGCATGTCAATTGTATACTGAAACACTTACCGCCGTTTTGCTTCGATTTGCTGCAGCAAAGGCATCTAGCTGCACTTTCCAAATTTGAACCTGAAGTATTGCATAAAGTAATCATAAAGCTGGTAATTTTGCAAATGGAAATTAGGTTCATTGTGGTTTTAAAAGGCTTCAATAACAATCCGGGGTATTGCCAAAATATCAAAATCATTTGGTAGTTCTAGAACAATTTTATATCATTTTATATATAATTATTTGGAATTATCATAAATATTAATATGCATAGTTTAGGTTATTGCTTGCCGAATATTAATATATGTGGTTTGACACTGCTATTTGCAACTATTTAAGTATAAATGTCCTTTCGCAATTTCCATTATATGATGCGGTAAAGATTGCCATTAACGGATCTGTTCACAGAAGGTACGAATTGCGAGTTTTAAAAAGTCAAGACAAGTATAGGTTATATACAAAACAAAAAATAACATTCATATTCAAAGTATTATTTCGTTTATGAATGATCGTCAATCGAAATTGCTAAATGCATACACCTGTCATCCGTTCTTCGTAAAATGTGTATATGTGTATATATTACTTGAAGCCGAATCAGAAAATTTGTGTGGTCAGGGTATGCGAGTTCTGAGGGTTCGATCACTTGTTTGTATGTAACTTTTTTCAGTATTTTTTCCAGATGTAATAACGAAAACAGACAAAGACTTAATCATTCTAGACTAAAAACATACTTTTAGTGAACTTGTCCGAACAGCTGTCACTACTATCCGAACGGCCTTCGCATTTGTAACACTTGAAGGCTGCAACCGTATTGGAAACTAAAACACCCGATAACCGGTCGGATTAATATGTAATCTGTTAAATATCTACACACGACATAACATAATGTTTACATAAATAAACTAGTACCGATCTGTTGAACATGTAGTTCTGTAGAAAGATATACATACGCGATATCAAAGCAGAAAAACGCGCTGACTGTTACAGAACAGAACATTTGAACAGAAGCTGACTATATTTATAACAATCAAAATAGTTAATATGCATTTCGATTTTAATACGATGCTGTAAAAAGCACAATTGCATGATGAACTTTTTCTTTTTAATGAAAAGAGTCATATTGTAAAATTTCCGATCCTGTAAATCATCATTATTCTCATCATCGATTGATAAAATAGTATTATGTTTTAAGAAAGAAACTGAAATGGAATGAATGAATTTATCATTCTTACCACAAAGCAGAACGTCCAGCACGCATACGAGCACTAAGGTATTCCTTCCAACCATGGTTTTTCTTCGAAACAAATCTATCAACTGACAAACATATCCGGTGTACAAAGCATTATTCCTTATCTGCGCATGCGTACATACTGATAACGAGGCACTGAATTATGCATATAAACATATTTCAATTTGAATGAAAGCCTAAACGCATCTTTGCCCTAATGTGCCCTAATGGGGATTTATGCAGTTTTACATTTATTTCGCTGTTGTTTGATATTTTCCAATAGTAATCGTTTCGAGACAGTAACATACGGAATTATAAAAAAAACTTTGGTCTGATTGCAATATGTTTTTATTTTTTTAACCTTAGTCTTAGCACATTTTAAATATTTATTTAAACGTTCGGATGACAAAAGCTGTACCACCTACCATGTTCACATCAAATAAGGCCTTTGTATGATTCGTACACATCCGGAAGTAAACAACTGACATACAGTGGTCAAGATGGTTCCGCATTGGAACAATGCAGTTCACTGAAATCCGATTTCAAAATACATTTCACAACTCAATCTCATTCAACAATCTAAAAACGCATGCGAGATGTTCAATAATAGTTGTGTGTCTTCTAATTGTTAATACATAATGTATATTTATTCATAAGAGGAAAATGGATGGCTTTACCAATACATGTCATTCACAAGCATCTCATGCAAAAGCAAACACACCCTTCCGCAATTAACCGCAACGATATTGACATCGATTTTCAGATAACTATGAATTATCGATGAGGACTCACTGGGTATTTAAAAAAACGAGTTTACGCAATAAGCAAACTGCCGATGTGTATGATAAGTTTTCACATGAAACGTCGGTATTCATACACATGATACTCATGTTATTTGGTGTACTTATTAACATCATGAAAAAATATAGTTGTCTTTTAATTGGTAATTTACTTGTATATTCGTTTATTCTGAATGTCCTTTACCACTTTCCTAGATTAATCTTTTGAGCAAAATGCATGACTACTAAATCGCAGACTCGGGCAGTTAACAGCTACATATTATTTTGTCTTGATTGCTTTGCATTAGTTTCCTGTTTTTTTATGTTCTGTTAGTCAGATGATTCCTTGAGGGCGATAACGAGGCCACCATCACTCAACTCGTATGCACAGCGACCCTTTTTTGGTCCATAGCTCTATGTATATAAGCAAGCTTGTTCTCCATGACTAAACATGCATAGTTCTATGTATTTCATAGTTTTACTAGGATCACCAATCATTAAGGTGTATTTTATTTCAAAGCTTTTCATCTTAAATCATTTTTTTATAAAATAAATCACTTGATGGTTATTACTAGTTATTCCACAAAAGAGCACACTTTTCGATGATACATACCAATTTAAAATATACAAATGTTTCGCCTTCTAGTGGCATTGATTGACATATGAAATATTTATTTGTTATTCTCATATGAACCTTGTGCTGGTATTATATTTGACACAGTGGAATAACTGTTATAATATGTTTACATGAAATCCATATACATTTTATTTCAAATCAAACAAATAACATATGGCATGACAATGTAATTAAAGGTTTATTTATTACAAACTTGCTAATTCCCAAAAATGACTTCATATAGCGCTACGATACAAAATAATACAAAGGTCGGGAATATCGGCAAGCTATCGAGACGCTATTTGAGAAGTAATTGTCTGCAAACTTTGCGTCTTCAGTGAATCATGTGACTTGCCATATAGAACGCCGTGATCAAAAGAAACATCAGTGTTTACCAAGACCCCAACTCGTGCATAATATTTCTACCCCGTCAAGAATAGTTGATACTACAGTCTGGTTCGACAAGTTTGAGAAAAATACCACGATAAACAATATTCATGAACTACATTTTAAACAATCGTGTGATTCTAACTAGTAAACAAAGGTGTCTTGTACATCTACGTTTTATGTTGGTGTATTGTTTAGGTTTAAATAAAATAGCTCAAGTTAACTGCTGATAAATTTGCAACTTGGAACACGTTATGCTTTTGCCAAACATAGCTGCGTTCAATAGCACATTTATCAGGAACGTGAAGATCATCGTACGTAAATTTTGAGTCTTGCACAACTACAATTTGTCGTCATAACATATTTGAAATTTCAATTTCATGGTTTTAAAATGTGGCAGTAGTTCGCTCCACAAAAGTATAACATTATATGCAGATATATGTCCGTCCGCTTGACCAATCGACAGACAGCATGACTCAAATATTCTTCGTTTTTGGTATTTTGCAAATAATTATCACAAAAAAAAATTGACATTAATACGGTATCGTTAAAAACAGGTTATTTTACTTAAATGAGCTATTTCGTCAACACGCCAACACGAAAGAACGACACATATACCCGCTGAAACGACAACATTTTTTTTATATTTTTTTATAAACAGATGCGGGCTTTTAAGTCTAAGCGGCGAACATGGAACATGGTCGAAGACTATTTGGTTAGTACACGGGGAGTGTCAACACATTGTGCAAATTATTTTTAAAATGTATATCTGTCTTTTCCACGAAATTTTACCTTTAACCGACGTGATCCGCCAAAAGTGTGTGTGTACCTTATGGTTCGTGGTTTATTTCCCGTGAGAGTATATAAGAAATCGAAAACATCACTGAGGGCCCTATGACAGAATAATGACCAGCCAGGCAGCTTTCGGCCTCGGTCCATATACTATTCGGGGCTGCCTGGCTGGTCACTATTCTGCCATTTGGTCCGAAATGAGGTTTTCTATTTCTTATAGTATACCGAACATTATGTAGAAACAATATGTCAATTCCAATAAACAAATTCCACCAATGTGTAACCATTTAATAACATTAAATATAGATGTTAGACTGATAATTTTTAAGTTTTCGTACAACGAAACTGTAACCGAAATATATTTGCGTTGTGAAACGTGCACAACATTCTAGCGGGCACTATTAAATGCGCGCGCATCAAGTCCGCGGGCGCTAAACTGAATAGCGCTCGCTGACTAGATGTGCGCGCATCTTTACCGGGCACTATTTTAATCAACGGACCTGTGTAGTTTATATACGCAAAGAAGAAACATTCTTATGTGAGTTATACTATATGACCATTAGCCACAATTCACTTTGGACATTTAAATGCTATTATACATTAACATGTAGAATCATTGGTAAGTATGACACGTGTAGGTCGGCATAAATTAAGAGGACCTTAAAACCAAGATAGCCATAACATTTAGGTTTACATAGCAATTCAATAAAATTTAAAATTAATTAACTAAGTGAAAATTTGAAGGACGCGCGAAATTGTACGAATTTGCAAACAAGAGAGACAACACAGTTTTGTCTGTTTTTGCACTAATGCAAGAGTTATTGTTCATGCCATAGGTCTCATGTAAAACCCAGGCTGGAAGCCTACCGTATGTATACTGGAATTTCATAACGTCATAAGCTATTGAAATTCGATATTTACTCCTCAATACGATAATGCGATAATGAAACGGCGAATGAATTATATTACAATAGCTAAATAGTGTTCAAAGGTAAAGTCCCTGCTATAAAAAAATAGTTATAATTAAAAATGTAAATAATATACTATAATGAAACTTTGTATTTAGTAATAGATTCCTCATATATGTGTCTGTCCATTTCTTCCTATGTTCATCACCCGTTTGTAGATTTATCCGCAAAAACAAAACTACCAAGACGAGTACATGCCATAAAACTGGACCTTACAATTACTCACAGAAGACTTTCGAACTTATAAAGGATCATGTATTGACTATGCAGTATGTATACAAAAAATATGTGTTAATTGCACTAACATAATTATAAAAAAAAAGGCATGGAAATACATTTTTGGTGATAATTTACTGGGAAATTTTCCCATGTTTGTTTTCGCCAGAGGTCAAAGGTCTAATAAATGGAACTAAAAAAAGATAATATTCAATTAAATATTGTGATAACTTAACTACTCATAAGATATTATCATGAAACCAGATAATATTATACAAATGTATGTGTTTATAACCACTTAAATAGTAGTTACTCGAAAATACATATAATATTATGATAAAACTATGTTTACATATTACAACCGATCAATTAATTCTGAAGATGTCGAAAGTCAGGTGACTGAAGTAAAAATCAAATTACCCAAAGTAATTCAACATCTCGAAATGTACTTAAAAATAATTATGAAAAGTATTATACACATGACATCATTACGACGGTTATATGCATAATCTGTCTGTTATCATTGTAGGCTATTAGTATGTTTAATGTAAAAACAAAAACTTCAGCTGTTTTTAATGGATATTGGATTTCATTACAAGTGTACAAATAAAGCGAATTTTGAAGGTATTGCAAATTTTCGTTTAATTGATAGTGGTGTTTACCCGAACGGTAATGGAGTCTTGTATTGCGTGAAAGTCTTTTGTTACAGTATTCTGTACAAACTGTTGTATTTGACATGCTTCAACAAGGATATAATAAAGATTCCTTTGTACATTAGTAACAAATACATTCTGGGTTTTCTGTAATTTTGGCATGTAGATTTTCATTTTGTTTTCATTCTGATTTTCAATAAAGTTGTGATAACTAATTTGTTGTGTAATGCAAGAATAAGAGACACATTTTCATGTTTATGTTTGATTGATTAATTTGAATGTCAACAATGGTTATGTTTTTGGTCCCCTCTTAAAAGCAAATAAAGGTCGATCGGAAAACGTTTTATGTGCTTTTAAGAGGGGACAAAAACATAACCATTTTTTGGCCTCATGGTACATTCAAATTAATCAACCAAAAATAAACATGAAATTGGTCTCTCAATCTTGCATTACAGGTATAGTTATCACAACGTTATCGGAAATCAATATAAAAAAAAGAAAAAGAAAATCGAAATGCCAAAATTACAGAAAACCCTGAGTGTATTTTTTACTAATGTACAAATGAACCTGTATAATATCCTTGTTGAAGCGTGTCAAATACAACAGTTTGTACAGAGTACTGTAAGAAAAGACTTTCACGCGATACAGGACTCCCATACCGTTCCCATATCAATTGAACGAAAATTAGCAATGCCTTCAAATTTCACGTTATCTATACACTTGTAATGAAATCTTATATCCATTTAGCATAGATGAAGTTTTTGTTTTTACATTAAACACACTATTAGCATACAATGATAAAAGATTGTGTAAATCCCCGTTGCAATGATTTCATATGTTTAATACTTTTTTTAAATTACATTTCGAGATGTTGAATTACTTTTGTTTATTTTAATTTTTGCACCAGTCACCTGATACTCGACATCTTTAGAAATAATTGATCGCTTGTAATATGATAACCATGGTTCATCATAATATTATATGTATTTTTGAGTAACTACTATTTAAGTGGTTATATACACATATAGCCAAATTTGCATATCTGGTTTCATGATAATATCTAATGAGTAGTTTGATAATCACAATATTTAGTTTTATTTTATCTTTTCTTTAGTTACAGTGACCAGACCTTTGATCTCTGGTGAAAACAATAACTTGTTTGCATAGTGAATAAGATCCTTTATAAGACCATACATGATCCTTTATAAGTTCAAAAGTATTCTGTGATAAATCGTAAGGTCCAGTTTTTTTACATGTACTCGTCCTGTTTATTAAATTTTTGTTAAAAGAGTATCGTTAGAAAATTGTGACTTGCACAAATTATCCATAAATTGATAATTTCACTATATGTATCAAGTAGTATATTGCTATATATGCAATTATTTTATTACTGTAATTGTGTAACTGTGAGCACTTGTTTACTTTGCAATACTGTAAATTGTGCATTGTGACTTGCATAATTTAGACGTATATTCATAACTTCAAATGGTATACATGTATTGCGATTTATGCAATTATGACAGTATTTTTTATCATGCAGTTATTGGCACTTGTCAATATTGTACACCATGCATTAGGATCTATTATATATACTGATGATGTACGGTGTGTAGGGGAATGTCCTCGACCCCCACACATTAACGAGGATAATAAAACGTATAGAACGGGGGGAAAAATCAATTATTGCGTACACAAATACAAACGGGCGATGAACAGAGGAAGAAATGGACGGACACTTATATGGTTAATTTATTACTGAAGGTGTTTACCAAGTTTCATTATAATATCTTATTTACATTTTTAATTATTACAATTTAATAAAAAAATTAACAGCGACTTGAACTTTGAACACTTTTTAGCTATTGTAATATAATTCCTTCTCGTTTTCATTAACGCATTATCGTATGAGGATTGTGTATCGAATTTCAATAGCTTATGACGTTACGAAATTAAATGAAACGTACGGAAGGCTTCCAGCATGGGTTTTACATGAGAACCTATGGCATGAACAATAAAACTTGCTTTTATGCAAAAACAGACAAAATTGTGTTGTCTCTCTTGTTCGCGATTTCGTCACTTTCACACTGCCTTCAACTGCCGACATATTGAACAATCAGTTAATTGATATTTAATTTTACAACATTGCTATGTTAACCAAAATGCTATGGCTACAAATAATTGTTTTGTTTTTATTGTGGGGGCGGGACATGTGTGAGTTAGTCATTAATAAATCCGTCTATGAAACCGCAAGACTAGATGCTAACTGTTTGATTGGGAAGATTGAATATGGTGTTCATCTACAAAGATAATAACAGTTCTTTTCACTTTGCCAAAATTAACCACATCACGAGTTTCATGAGGTTTAAAAATACCTTCATTACTCATTCATATTTCACTTTAACAATCGGTCACCACAACAAGGCCCACTATGGTATGTATCATTGAAGACTGTTCTTTAAAACGTCTTAAAATTATGCAAACGTTTTGTGGTAAAACGTAGTCATTGACATCTCGTTGATTTGTTTTAAAATAATTAGGATGAAAATTGTTTAAAAGACAACAACAATACACTGATTTTTAAACCTATTTAAAGTTCGAATAATTCAAACTATGTCGAGGAAGGTTAGAAAGAACAAACTTGATTTATGATTCAATCTAGGGTCGCTTTGTAGATGAGTTGGGTGTTGGTGGCCGTTATTACCCAGCTGGGATAACTTTACACCAATTTCCTGACAAACAGAACGATGCAAAAACAACAACAACATACTTCTGCCATATTTTTTTTTAACTCGGAATAGTATTTTTGTTGTTAACAGCACAATCATGTGATTTTGTAGTCATGTATCAGACCCAAAAGGATTGCCTAGGAAGGTGGTATAGGGCATAGTGAATATAAAACTAAATTACTAATTTACACGCATTGATATATTTTAGATTATGTAAATAAGTGCACCCATAACATGAGCACCGTGCGTCTCAATACCTTCATGTTTGTGCAAATACTGATCATAGAAAGCGACAAAGTATAGTAGGTTGCGTAAACTAGTTGAAAACGTGTGCTGCTTATTAAATTATAATAGATTATTCTGTGTTATCTGGATCTGGATCTCGATATTGATATATTTATAGTTAACTAATTTCTAGGTGAAACACATTTGTATGTTTTAAGCATGAAATATTGCTGTTTTTAAATAACATTTTATTAGCGCTCGGAGCAATATTTAATACTCGATACCAATTCTTTTCACGCATATACATGGATTGTGAAAAGGCCATATTTCAAGTACAATTGATACGTGCCGAGCAGAATTCTTTTGACACTGAAACGTGTTCCTTACACGGTTTATCTGCTTATATTACCATTTGTAGTGTTTTTGTATTTATTCAGAAAATGCAACAAAGATATGACTTATACAAGTAATGTCGATTATAAAAAAGAATGAAAACTACATGTTAGAAGTTTCAATTTGAAAACAACGCACAGTTGACAGTCTTCATCTTTAAATATCTGATAACGGATTAAGTAAGCAAGTTTATGTTGTTGTTTTTTTAAATCATCATGAAATTGATTAGTTCCAATTCATGTTATGTCAGATAAAATACTCTCATTATTCACTTACTATTAGCTTTTTTGTCTCTCCAAAGGTCCCTCTAAAACGCTATAAGGGTTAAGATTAATTTCCTTTGTGAATGATCATGTCTATTCGGGAATTTAATTAAATATTTTCTAACAAGTTTATGTCGCATTCGCTTGGTCATGAATAATATAAATAAAATATAATTAAATTATGGTTTAAACTTGATCGNTATATATCGGACAGTAAATCGATGTATTTTAAAGCTGCTTTTTCACATAAAGGCACTTTTTATATTAAAGTTGGTCATAAATTTGAACTAAAATATGAACAGAAAACTCCTGGTGACATGCAGTTTTCTTGCTAAGCGATTATTTAATAAATTATATACATTCTTTCTATTTTGCACGAAACGTTCAATTGCAGAATTAATACACAAAAGTTAAGACAAAGCTAACACATATGTATGTATTAATTAAATATAATACGTATTTTTACGATTCAGCGCTTGTCATAAGGATGTTTAAATAATTAAAAACGCGTAGAGCCATGTTAATGAAATGCAAACAGATGCTTAAAAATTGTCAGCCCAGAGTCTTGTCATTACATATTTTTGAAACGATAACTTTAAGAAACTACCAATATGTACCACATTAAACAACAATAATTAAAATAAAACCGCATTCATACCGACGTACGTCATTTAAAGCAACTTCGCTTTCAGGCTTAATGGGTATCGAATCACGTTTACATTTGTCATAGAGTGCTTGTTTACAATGTTTTGTTTTGTAAGCATGTGCACTTTAGTTGAAGTATTTGCACGTATGCGTAAGAGATTTGATACGCATGCGCATCTTATGAATCATACTATGTATCCCCGATACTATACCAGCATTTGTCATCCGCTGAACTTATATCAATGAATGAACATGTTTGGAACAAAAACCTGCGGTATCACCGGCGCGCTTGCCGTTCTGCTGTGTGGTAATGATAAGTTATTCATTTATTGCATTCTAGTCTTTTTGGTGCATAATAATATTTCAGTTAAGCATGTATGTTTCTTTTTTTCAAAATATCGTTTAGTGTATATTAATTTAATTAATTCTGGAAACAAACCTATGAAGTCATTGTTTGTTCAGTTTCCAGGGTGGATGCCATAAAGTGTTATAAATGCTTCGCACGTGCGGATAGTCACAATTGTTCGGACCCATTCTCTGCAAGTATGCATATCAGTTTTATCACCTAATATATTGCTTGTGTGTTTGACTTAAATTGTCTTTTTTTTTAGACAACAGGCTATAATAAAACATGCTGTTAAAGATCAATTAAGTTCGTCTTTATTTTCGATGAAAAAAATATGCAAAATGTCTTCAAGTATACTTTTCTTAAGAACTATAAATAGATCGGCACTAGTTTGTGTATGCAAACGTTCTATTTTATCGTGTGTACATAGTTAAGAGATTACATGTTACACTATCGATTGTTTCAGTTTCCCTGGTGGATGCAACCCTCAAGTGTTATGTATGCACCGGAACTTCGGATAGTGACAGCTGTTCGGACACGTTCAATAAAAATATGTTTTGAGCCTAAAATGATTAAGTGTTCGTGTATGTCCATTATTATACATGGAACAATTATTGAACAAAAAATAACCACATACATACAATGCTGGAATGCGAATTATATCGCTACAAAAAAGTTATGCCTGGCAGTTATTTGCATTTAGCAATTTCAACTGACTATCATCCATTAATGAAATGATATTTTAAGTATATTTCTAAGCCATGATTGGTATTTCTTGTTTTTAGATAAAACCTTTTCTTGTCTTGACTTTTTGAAAATTGTCATTTTGCACCCTCTTTGAATTTATCTGTTAATGCTAATATGTACATCATTATTAAATAACGAATTGTTCGGAAAAATAGGACCATCTTGCGAAAGGACATTTATACTAAAACATTTGCAAATTGCTGTATAGAATCAAATATATTAATATTCGGCAAGCAACAGCAATAACTTAAGCGTATTAAATTTTTTTTTATGTTTTACAAAATCTACAACTATCAATATTAACATTGTTTTTTTTCTAGTTTTGCTGCCAAGTGTTTTTTTTTGTTCAATACTTTGGTAACACCGCGGATTCTTAGTGAAGCCTTTCTAATAAAACAAACTTATATATCTTGTTTATTAAAAAAAAACAGCGCTATTTCTACTCAATGCATTACTACAGGTTCTACTTTGGAAAGTAGTGGAGCTACATGCATGGCCTGGACCAAGACAAAGTATAGCGGCGGTAAGTTTCTCAGTAAAAATACTATATTAGGCTCGTCTTGCGAAAATGGGTCTAATGCCATATGCGGCAAGAGTTGCTCCA
>VMBQ01014223.1:0-14696 GCA_007657795.1 Dreissena rostriformis | reverse complement strand
GCAGTAGCTGGCATTGTGTTTCTAACAAACACATCTCTTGTTTTTTTCACTTTACTTCATAATTCAATGTTGATGATGGGGAATTGAAAATATGCATGACTTTGAAATTGAACTAGATGACATTACTAACAACATGCGGCGTGGGGATACGCGTCGGCCTCTGCCGCGCCATTTCTAGTTCAAATTATATCTATATTTAGCGTTCGCTAAACATTATTAGCATATGGAAGATAAATACATAGATTTAGCAAAAACGTAGCGTTGTAACTCAGTTTCTCCTGTAACAGATATATTTGCATTTGTTCTTACCTTCTCTCCGCTAAATTTAACCGTATCCGCAATTTTGTTTGTTTAGGTTTAAATTAACGTGTCGAATCATGAATATTATTTAGGTCCTTTTCGTACTTTACCGTACTCGACCCCAAAATAAAAATCGCTATATTGTTTGTTTTTAACAGATTTCCACCGGATTTTCGGTGATATCCTCAACGATTCTGAGGATATCGTGATATCTTCTTACGATTCTGCCCATATATATAGCTATGAACGGTCACTTTAATGTGTGCACTTTCGAAATTAATTAAAAAAAAACACACCATTCCATGAATACAAGCCAAGAAAGGCGGTATACTTAACTAAAGCTACACAGAGATGGTTGAATTTTAAGGAATTGTGGTTTCTTCGATGTGGTAATAACGGAGTTTCCTAAGCTTTTACATCGTCGTAAATGTAAATGGACACCACAAACAAGCTTGAAGTCAACCACTACGAACTAAACGTGCATGGTAAAAAATGTAAATAAGCATTTACGGAGCTGCAACAATTAAACAATTGAACAACGACACATATCTTTACTGTTCATAAATTGCGTTACTATAGCTTACAAGCTTTTGATCCAATAATATTAATGTGGTCTTACACATCTTTCAATTTGTCGATCGGTCGTTCCGCAGACACAGTGGAGGACTCCTACTCGTTTGAAGGTTCAACAAACAAACCGTTTACAATTATCTTGTGATAAGTATTCGCATACGTTTACATTTCTAGAGTTATGCCACCTTTTCAAACTAAACTTTCTATAATAAAGTGATTAGCATACAGTGTGTTATGTATTGCTATGATTTACGACATATGGCGTCGGGGTGTTACATTTTTTTTACAAAATTGTGAGGGAAGATAGTTCTAAGTGTCACGGAAGCTCATGTTTTAGGTGTAAAGCTTTAAGTAAGATCTTTTTAGCTAGATACATGTTTACTAAAGTACAAAAGCTCAAGAGTTTTGGTAGGCATAAGACGTGTTTTACAAACGCTATAGATGCGAATCTCACAAGAGAAATAAATTTTGAAGTTTCATTCGAGTCATTCGGATTTTTTCCTAGAAAAGTGACACATGTTTGTGAAATTGTGAAATTATTTTGGAAAACTATTTTAAACTAGTTTTCAAAATTAAACTACTTATATCAATATGCCGAAGAAGGATCGAAAAAAGAAAGGAGATGACGACTGGAATGATGAAGAGGCTGAAAAGAAACTGGAAGAAAAAAATGAAAAATCTGGCCGCAGATGACGAACCGGAGCAGAAATCCAAGAAGGTAAACATGACCATCTTCGTGGTTTAAAATGATAATTTTCTGCATTTGATTTTTTCAAATTAATAACTTATTCAATTTATTTTGAGATTCATGTTCCTTTGATTTAATAAGATGCAAGTCTCACAAGAGAAATAAATTTTGCAGTTTAATTCGAATAATTTTGGATTTTATCCTCGAAAAGTGACACATGTTTGTGAAACTGAATTATTTTGGTCATTATTTTTAATAAGTTTTATCCATTTAATTACTCAAATCATTATGCAGAAAATGGATCGAAAAAAGAAAGATGACGGTGACGAAGAGGCTGAAAAGAAACCAAAAGGAAAAACTAAAAATCTGGCCACAGATGACGAACCGGAGAAAAAATCAAAGAAGGTAAACATGACCATCGGCATGGTATAAATATGATTGTCTGCATTTTATTATTCAGAATACAAATCTCTTAAAGATATTTCGAGATCAAAGAACCTTAATAAAAAAGTAAAGAAAACCTGTGGGGAATACTGCATTCGGCACGTCGCTGGAACCCACAACTGTCGGAACTTTCATGAACTCTTATGGCACATGGCTGCTGCTAACCCACTCAAACTGCAAACTTCATCCTAAAAGCTTTTTAAAATTATTTCAGGCATTCCTGACTATTTACCCCATACGTGTCGTCCAAATGCATTCAAGTAAGACTGCAGATAATTGCGCCCATTGCTGGATATTATAACATCCACAACCTTAACCCTGGGTTCTTGCTGTCGATCGCCACTGGCGCCCAAATCGCAAAAGTGGTGACAGTTTTTCAAAATAAAAATGAATAACAATTCAAAATACTACAAATGGCATAAAAGTGCATTTTCGGACCTTTGGTGTTCTTTCATACCAAAACGAGTGTGACCTTTATAAACAAAGAGGCAAAGTGTGAACAGATTTATTTCGGAACCTTATTACACCGTCTGTCCTTAGTCATGACGCATTTTATCATGAATTATTGTCAGATAGTTGTTACACCAACACATTTAAAGGATGATTTAGAAATCTTCAAGTAAGGTGTTATTTTTTAACATTGTCATACATTTTCGCGACCCTACAAAACAATGAACAGTATTGACCACAGTTTACATTCTGTGATGTGTTTAAATTTGTGTTATAAATAGAGTATTTCCTACAGTTAAGACCTGTTTTGATAAGTTTAAATCACACGAAACTGAATGCACATGCATAAAGCCCAATTTTAGTAGAGCCCCTCTCATATTTATTGTGCTCAGTGAGACATATCATGGACATTCGGGGAGACATTTCCTGCCTTTAAAGAAACAGTTCCTGCATAAATTCCGCAATTCACCTAACACAATACTGTATTGTTAACACACATTTTAATCATTGATTTCAAATTAATTAATTTTTTAAATGGCAATGTATTCTATAAATAACCTGATGCTATTATTGTGTTGCTTCGTGGAATACAAACATCTCTGATTTTGTTTTTGTAACATAGATATACATGTCTAACACAAGTGTAGTTATACTTTATAATGCGTAATAGGCGTTCACCATGAAATTTTTCGTTTTAAGAATCGTTCAGTGTAATTTATTGTTGTTGAACTATGTATTGCACATTTAAATTGTGTGTATGATATGTAACTTATCAGCTTCATGGCTGAATGGTTGATATTTTACAAATTTCTAAAAAAAACGCTGTTATATATGTGATCTGAATATCTTAACTGATGGTTGGTGTTAACTTTTATGCATTGTTGACATACATGTATTTTATATTTTATCTGAGTTATGTTTTAAATAAATTAAATACATGTTAATTACTTTGCTTCTGAAGTCTTTTCGGCTGCTGCATTTTTTGCTATTTAAAATAACTATTATAATTGTAAATAAGCAGGTCCCGAAATTTCGACATTTGAAGATTAATCAAATTATATTATGAAGTTTCAATTGAGAGGCTAGGATACTATCTGTTGAGGTGGAAAACATTATAGAAAGCTTTGTGGACTAACGCTGTCTCTGGTAGTGGTAGTGAAACAAAATTAACGGTCAAATATTGGAATAGACCATCTTGATCTGACTTTAACTTCATCATTTTTGCAAGCATTCATGACGTGCAACAAGCTCGACATTCCTTTCTCATTATTCTGCCTTTCATGCAACCAGTTGGTCCTAATGCTAGGGAATCAAAGTGAAACTAAATTAAAGTATATTCATACAGTGTTTAATTGTGTGAAAGTACGAATTCATTAAGCCATATGGCGCTGTTGTATGGCTCAATTGTTTAGCCATTTTATTGAAGCATTTCAACAAATAATTTAATTTTTTTGCGCGTGATTGGATATACATGTATAGTCATAATTAGTTTCCATTATAGCAGAAAAACAATTTTCTGTTTACATCTATGTTTTGGTTGGGACGCAAAACACGGTAACGTGACACAGTTGACTTTAAAATTCCATCATCCCACAATGGCCGGACCTGAAACAGATGCAATGCTTGGTGAGGTTTTGTATGGAGACAGTCATATACAATAGCGTATTCAATGTGTTTCCACTCATACACTAACGGATTATTATTCGTATTTAAGAAATAATATTAAATTTCGTAGAATCTACTTACTAATACGAATGCACATGTTGCTTTCGAATCACACTGTTCTTTTTGATAACTGTGTTCTACTGTTCATATCCCTCAAGTTTCAAATTCCTACCTTTTGTGATTGTTGTAGCAAACAGTTAAATGAACTGCGGTGTCTCACTTACTGAATTGAATAAATATCGGTGTTTCACTCACTGAATTAAATAAACATCTGTGTCTCACTCACTGAATTCAAACTATACTACCATGGGTATCAGGACAGCTTCCGCACGTCTCGTCCTGAATTTTCTCGCCCACGCACGTCGCTCCACCGTTGCTAGGGGGCGGATTGGTGCATGAGCGTGTTCTCACACGGTTGCCTTTACATAGGGCAGTGCAACTTGTCCACTGAGTCCACGCAGACCACACGCCATCTGATGAACACATAACCAGGATGATAGTCCATATAAGCCTAATTCTGGGGAAATTTGGCTTAATGCATGTGCATACAGAGTCGTCCCAGAATAGCATGTGCAGCCCGCACAGGCTAATCCGGGACAACACTTTCTTCATACACTAGATTTTCTTTTAAAAGAACCAGGAAATCGGAGTGTCGTCCAATATAAGCATGTGCGGACTGCACAGGATACTCTGGGACGACACATTACGCACTTGCAGTAAACCCAATTTTCCCAGGACGAGGCTCATATTTAGATTCCATAAAGTTATGTATGAAAACTATAATTATATAATATAGCGTCCTGGTCTTCAGGTCAGGATTTAACTTGTTCATTCAAGTAACGAATGGACACTAAAATTGTGTGAACGTAATCGGCATTGCATATGACCAAACTATGATAGCAGTCATAGAACCATTACCGTTGTTAAGCATTTGTAGTTGTGTTTGTTGTTCGTTTGTACATGCGCAGTGTTTTCCCTTAAAGGGAAGCATATAGTTATCACATTGTCCGTCCTTTAGTCCGTAATCTTTTGAGGAGAATATCTCAGGTAGTATGAAATTGATTCAAATGAAACTAAAAACATGCATAATGAGTTATCGCCGTTCCGTCATCCCCAATCTCTTATCGGTATGTTTGTATAGTAAAGTTTGTGTGTGGAGCTTAACTCTGTAAGTATTGAAGGTATGCACATGAACCTTTGTATATTTATAGATGGCCTTAAGTGAAAATGCCAACTCAAATTAGTATATCGCTCTCTTCTGTAGTTGCATAGTTATTGCCCTTTGTTAATATTTCATGTACCAAGCATAAATCATACGTATTGAAGGAATTAACATATATTTTCATATATTCGAAAAGAATATTGAGAGGACATGAAGGGTACAAAACCGTTTTGCTTTCTATATTAGTATTTTGGAGTTATTGTCGTATGCATGTTTTTGCAGAACAAAACAAGATACCGTATTTTTTGCGCAAAGTATTACTCGAATGGTAGTGAATGGATTCAAACAAAACTTCATATACTTTGAGAGAAAATCAATAAGTATTAAATTGAACATTGATTGCTATGCACATTCATGAATTGAGGACTTTAAGAGTTATAAAAAAAGACTTTTTTTATCAAAAATTAAATAAAACTGATGTTTTTCGCCACTTTGAAGGTAAAAAACACTACAGTCTTTGTGCAGAAATTCTTACCAATAGGTTTTGTAAGGTTGATATACTCGACCACATCTCTCGGTACAGTGTCATTATTGCAGGGGTGGAAATTCTTTGATTCGCAGCAGTAATGGCACACGAGGCCCTCTGACGTCACTGGGATGGACGTCACATTTGACGTCATACACTGTGGGCGGTGCTTGCGTGTTAGCTCCCACCAATCAGTGTTGCAAAGAATTTTTGTCTCACAACTGCACAAGTGTAAAGAATAGATACGAGACCGACGTTTCACATTATATCCATATACATGTGAGTTTGTCCTTATTCAGCAAGAAATAATACCAATGCATTTAGTTCTAAACATGATGTAGAAATAATTTATATTGAATTGTTTCCGCTAGTTAATGGAAAAGTTATCTTACTTTCATACTTTAACGAGAAATAATTTCTTTTAAATTGTTTCCGCTATTTAATGGAACAGTTATCTTACTGTCGTACTTAAATGTATATGTGACTATTATAATCGTTATTTTATTTTTAATAGTATATGTGTGCGAAACTAGCTCTACAGAACCGCAATGTATTGTTGTCCTGTATCTTATGTAAGTAATGTCAAATGCAAACTTACAAAAACACATCATATATGCTACCGTCAATTTACAACGTGGTTGAATAGTGTTATATTTACACTTACGTTTTCTTTATGTACGATACATTGGCATTCCTGACGACTGTGTTCATGCACATGGGAGTGGACGGTGGACATCTAGTGTTGATGAAACCGCCACCAGGGGTACCCACCTCGCAGTGGTTCTCATGATTACCTGAAGAGGAACAAATTAATATTAGCTTTATTTTCATTGCTTTCAATTTGTTTTGGTGTAACGAACATAGAAAATGACATACTCTATGCACGTGTCCATGCGTCACATACGGGTTGATTAAATCATTGAAGGATGTAAGTTATGCTTTATAAATAGACAATAACAAGTGCAAATTAAAAGTATCATACCAGTGTTCCTTTTTATTGTACATGTATATATAATTGGTGGTTACCGTGTTGGTCAAACTTGATCAACACGTCCGGTATCGTGTTGGTGTTGCACGCCCTAGCTCCCCCGGCGGACTCGCAGCAATAGTGACACGCCCCTTTATGGGCTATGGCCCCTGGCAGGCTGGAGCAGTGAGGGGAGTCCTGACCTCCAAGATGTGAATCGTAAAAACACTCGGCTTCAGTGGCGCATCTGACAAAACGAAATTTTGATGTTTGCAGCTCTGTGATACCGGTGTTGATCCCTAAAGCTTTGCATTGACCGTTCTCGGTATTTTGTCATTAGCTCCTCACCATAAATAGAGGGTCATATTCTACAAATGGGTTACTCCCGTGCAGGCGCAACTTAAATTTTACTTTCTTTATATTTGAGACATGGCGTACCATTGCATTTACGTGCATCCCCGTGCATGCGTTTACATTCACCTGTAGTCATTTACCGAGAGACATGGGTTACAAAGAAGCATTTCAGTTTAATATGTTATATTAAACGTATGCGGACTATAATAAGTCACATTCAACATTTGAAAATCAAACTTTAAAACTGGATTACGTTTTACGAACGGAGAACGTGGCATTGTCCCCCTCAGAAATGACCGTGTTCATGCAATATGGTTCCCTCTCTCCGCACTGCGTAACGCTGGCTTGGCTGCATTGTAGGCCGGGACTCAGGCCACACACTTCGCAACTTCCTGTCACATTAAAGTGTCACATACGGTGTATCCGCATATTCTATTATTCTCCCAAACTCAATTTACCCTTTCATTAACACGGATATGGGTTACTTGTCATATAACTTAAGCTAAATCGATCGGATATAGCTGCCAATTGTATAACTTTTATTTTAAATTTCGCGATATTGAGCAGCCGTTTGTTCGGTCGGTAATTTCAGAATGTTATGTATTTAAATGTGACGTTAAAAATATATATATTAAACAAAAACACAGTAGTGAACTATAGAATAAAACGAGGTATGTGTTTGTGAAACACAATGCACAATGTCCCCTATTGAGCGATTTTGACCCATATATTTGACCTTTGACTTTGAATGATGACCTGGTGCAGTTAAAAAAATGACCTTTGACCTTGAAGGATGACCTTGACCTAGACAGAACTTGACCTCAGGACATTGACATTAAAGTTTTTGACCTTATAGTTTGAGCGATTCTGTGGGTGCAGTTAAAAAAAAAGACCTTTGACCTTGAAGGATGATCTGACAGAACTTGACCTCGGGACATTGACATTAAAGTATTTGACCNTAATAGTATATGTGTGCGAAACTAGCTCTACAGAACCGCAATGTATTGTTGTCCTGTATCTTATGTAAGTAATGTCAAATGCAAACTTACAAAAACACATCATATATGCTACCGTCAATTTACAACGTGGTTGAATAGTGTTATATTTACACTTACGTTTTCTTTATGTACGATACATTGGCATTCCTGACGACTGTGTTCATGCACATGGGAGTGGACGGTGGACATCTAGTGTTGATGAAACCGCCACCAGGGGTACCCACCTCGCAGTGGTTCTCATGATTACCTGAAGAGGAACAAATTAATATTAGCTTTATTTTCATTGCTTTCAATTTGTTTTGGTGTAACGAACATAGAAAATGACATACTCTATGCACGTGTCCATGCGTCACATACGGGTTGATTAAATCATTGAAGGATGTAAGTTATGCTTTATAAATAGACAATAACAAGTGCAAATTAAAAGTATCATACCAGTGTTCCTTTTTATTGTACATGTATATATAATTGGTGGTTACCGTGTTGGTCAAACTTGATCAACACGTCCGGTATCGTGTTGGTGTTGCACGCCCTAGCTCCCCCGGCGGACTCGCAGCAATAGTGACACGCCCCTTTATGGGCTATGGCCCCTGGCAGGCTGGAGCAGTGAGGGGAGTCCTGACCTCCAAGATGTGAATCGTAAAAACACTCGGCTTCAGTGGCGCATCTGACAAAACGAAATTTTGATGTTTGCAGCTCTGTGATACCGGTGTTGATCCCTAAAGCTTTGCATTGACCGTTCTCGGTATTTTGTCATTAGCTCCTCACCATAAATAGAGGGTCATATTCTACAAATGGGTTACTCCCGTGCAGGCGCAACTTAAATTTTACTTTCTTTATATTTGAGACATGGCGTACCATTGCATTTACGTGCATCCCCGTGCATGCGTTTACATTCACCTGTAGTCATTTACCGAGAGACATGGGTTACAAAGAAGCATTTCAGTTTAATATGTTATATTAAACGTATGCGGACTATAATAAGTCACATTCAACATTTGAAAATCAAACTTTAAAACTGGATTACGTTTTACGAACGGAGAACGTGGCATTGTCTCCCTCAGAAATGACCGTGTTCATGCAATATGGTTCCCTCTCTCCGCACTGCGTAACGCTGGCTTGGCTGCATTGTAGGCCGGGACTCAGGCCACACACTTCGCAACTTCCTGTCACATTAAAGTGTCACATACGGTGTATCCGCATATTCTATTATTCTCCCAAACTCAATTTACCCTTTCATTAACACGGATATGGGTTACTTGTCATATAACTTAAGCTAAATCGATCGGATATAGCTGCCAATTGTATAACTTTTATTTTAAATTTCGCGATATTGAGCAGCCGTTTGTTCGGTCGGTAATTTCAGAATGTTATGTATTTAAATGTGACGTTAAAAATATATATATTAAACAAAAACACAGTAGTGAACTATAGAATAAAACGAGGTATGTGTTTGTGAAACACAATGCACAATGTCCCCTATTGAGCGATTTTGACCCATATATTTGACCTTTGACTTTGAATGATGACCTGGTGCAGTTAAAAAAATGACCTTTGACCTTGAAGGATGACCTTGACCTAGACAGAACTTGACCTCAGGACATTGACATTAAAGTTTTTGACCTTATAGTTTGAGCGATTCTGTGGGTGCAGTTAAAAAAAAAGACCTTTGACCTTGAAGGATGATCTGACAGAACTTGACCTCGGGACATTGACATTAAAGTATTTGACATTATAGTTTGAGCGATTCTGTGGGTGCAGTTTAAAAAAAAGACCTTTGACCTTGAAGGATGACCTTGACATTGACAGAACTTGACCTCGGGACATTGACATTAAAGTATTTGATTTTATAGTTTGAGCGATTCTGTAGGTGCAGTTTAAAAAAAAATGACCTTGGAGGATGACCTTGACCTTGTCAGAACTTGACCTTTGACCGAGATGGGTGACCTTGAAGTTCAAACGTTCAGCTGTATGAGATACATATGCATATGAGATATGAAGTATATGAAAGAAGTTGTTAAGAAGTTATAGTGTTGGTGAATGAGCGATTTTGACCCATATATTTGACCTTATAAGGATGACCTTGACCTTTCACCACTCAAAATGTGCAGCTCCGTGAGATACACAGTCATGCATGCCAAATATCAAGTTGCTATTTTCAATATTGCAAAAGGTATGGCCAATGTTAAAGTTTGAGCGATTTTGACCCATATATTTGACCTTGAAGGATGACCTTGACATTGACCATTCACCACTCAAAATGTGCAGCTCCATGAGATACACATGCATGTCAAATATCAAGTTGCTAACTTCAATATTGCAAAAGGTATGGCCAATGTTAAAGTTTGTGCAAATCAACAAACAGACAGGGCAAAAACAATATGTCCCCCAGTAAAGACTGGGGGACATACATATATTGTTTGAATTGTTTAACATATTTGTTTATATTGTTTACATTTTTCGCACGGGTAATCATACGCTAATATATATTGAATATTATGTAATTTCTGTATAAAGTAGAAATTGATCATGCTTTAAATCAGCATTAGTTGATCATAATAATAACACTCATATATATATATATAGTTCAATAATTTAAATGAATAAATCTAACAATAGTAGTTGTTTATTACTAAGGATCATATTGTCACATACGTTCCATCAATGGTGTCGAAGTTGTCGTGACTGGCGTTGTAGTGCGTATGGTACTTGGTGTTGGAAACGTCACGTGAGCGTCCGGGTTGTCATGGCAATAGTTAACCTCCGTTTGCTCCGGGGCGGTACAACACTGGTAGCACGCGGTACCATTTGCAACCCTGGACCCGGGCGTGGCCGAACAGTCGGGGTTAACAACGCTGGTGACCCAGTTCCGTCGACATTCCTCCTCAGTATTAAAGCTTGAGGCAAGTCAAACAAAATGCATGACAGTGAAGTTAAAGCAAGTTTGATGACAAATTTATCGAATGCAATGACAGTATTTCAAACACACAAATGCATTCCACACTGCTTTGTCAAATGTGTAACTTCTGATGATCATTTACGAATTTTAACCAGTTGACGATCACATGTGGAAATAACGTACCCTGGATAGTATATGGGCCCAGGAGACCAATATATTCAAATAAATATATAAAATCATGTTTAATGGAAGAACAATTGACAAAGAGCCATGAAAAAATCCCCAAACTCTGATATTGGAATCATAATCATAATTCTAGTTAATGACCTTGTTATGATTCCAATATCAGAGGGTGGGGATTTTGTTCATGGCTCTTTGTAAATTGTTCTCATATAATATATTTTGTGTCAATATATTGGGCTCCTGTGCCCATATACTATCCAGGGTACGTTACTTCCACCTGTTTTGACGATATGTATATATATAGCAAATTTATACTTTCGAGGGCTTCAACATTTAACTTGGGATTTCCATTGATTTTTAAAACCAGAAGCCCAATTACCTATAGCTTGAAATGCACAGGATTCAATTGAAAAAGGGTCAAAATTCTCAAGTCTCAAGCTACTTTGTTTTTGCATATTTGTTAATTGATGTACGCCAATCTGGTTTTGCATACAGTAAAGTAAAATACTATGCCAAAACTCATATTGTAACAGTTGCATCAGAATGAGTCTTGGCAGAACATTTGAAGGAGTCAAAAGTAAGAATATTATAAAATGCTTGCATCAAAAAGTATTCTGCGTAAGTTGAAATCCATGATAACGTTAAGTGCGACTATCGTGTACATGTAAAACCGTAACATATTTTTTTTACCAATCCTCTACATATTGACAAATGCAATGGAATAAGACCTACTTACCCGCGGGTCACTTTCCATTCCCCGTTGATGTACAAACGCCTGGTCTCACAATAAAAATCAAAGTATGCAGCTCTGCATGCGTCTTTTGCGGAGCAATGCCGCGCAGGGTCGGGTGAGAGATCGTCGCAATGACAACAGACTGTTTAAAAAGAGACGTGGGTTAGTGACATTAAATGACACACACAATCGTGTACTTTGTCTGCAAATTGGCTCATTTAATATGGTATCTACACAATGTATTAAAATGTGTACAATGTTTATGCCGTTGCATTTTATTCTCAGACGTTAAAGAATGTGTAGTATGTGGGAGACGTTCAAGCAAATGAGACGCGCTCCGGAAAAGCTGTACTTAATGCATTTGCGAAAACAGTTGTCCCAGATTTACCTGTGCAGTCTCCACAGGCTAATCAGGGACGACATTTTACCGCCTAAACTGGATTTTCATTTAGAAGAGTATTCCTTTAAACGAAAAATGCCATAAAAAGCGTTTAGTGTCGTCCCTGTATAACCTGTGCGTACTGCGTATGCTTATCTGTTACGACACTACGCATACGCATTTAGTCCGCGTTTCCAAGAGCGCTGCTCACATGTTTTCTTTGAGAGCCGTAAAAGCAAGCGTATAATATTGCAGACCTTAAACTAATTTAATTTAGTTGATGCATGTATTAAAGCATTTATTCTGTGGTGGACGTTCGCACAATAGTGTTAGACTTCTAGCAAGTGTAGGATGTGTGAGGCGGTAAGGCAATTGAGCCTCGCTCTGGAAAAGCGTGGTATAATACATGTGTGTATAAGGGGCAGTTCGCACAGGCTAATCAGGGACGACACTTTCCGCTTGTATTGTATTTTTGTTTAAGGGAAGTCTCTTCTTAGCAAAATTCCAGTGAAGGTAGAAAGTGTCGACTCTGATTAGCCTGTGCTAATTTAAACGACACTTAACGCACATGCATACAACCCCGTTTCCCAAGAGCGAGCCTCAATTGTATATTCTGCGAGAGAAGTTAAAGCAATTGCATTATGCTGTAGACGTTAAGCAATTGTATTATGTGGCACTAAAGGAAGTATTTTCTGAGGGGCCGTTATGTCACGTGTAACGAAAAATCTTATCTGTGAAGGTGTCTGTGGAGGCAAACTACTTTTATCTGCTTTAGTTGGTGATATATTGTTTCGAAAAGTATAAACAGACATACTTACTGCTGCGAACTGGCTCAGTCGCTAGCGCCAGAGAAATTAAGCCTGTCAAAAGAAATAAAAAAAAAACACATAGGCCCTAACCGTACATTTAATATGTCCATCATTATAAATCAAAACGAAGAACGCGTTGTTAGAATGTTGGCATACAAAGAATCTAAAAACGTGAGAAATATGAACGTCTTTTTCAGTATCGTATGGAACATTTATTTAGATGAAATCGCATGCAATATATTTGCAATATAATTTGATAACAAAAAGTGTTAACTTTTTACAATTTCAACAGTTGTTGGCTCGGTGTTTCGTCGGTATACCGGTGCGTTCACTAAAATAAAATGCGTGGGAAACTCTCTAAAAAAAGTTCACAGCCTGTGTCAAAATGTTATATATGCATACATTGTATGTTAATCGTCTATTTATTGCTTACCATTGCTCCGCAGTGTACAACGAGTTAATACTCTTGGACAATATGGGCCTCGTTCTTGGAAAACTGGGCTAAATGCATGTGCGTAAAGAGTCGTCCCAGAACGAGGCTCATATAATGCAAACGCCTAACTACTCTCAAACCTATCATACCAATACATGTGAATAGCCATAGAATAGCATGAATCAATGCGGCTGTAGATGTGGATAAGTATTATTGTTTCATATCGTAAGCGTCGAGCTATTTCTTGTCATCTGTTTTTAAAAAAAAAAGTATTTTCGAGAACTGGAAACTTCCAAAAAAAGCTCATGAAATACCAATTTTCTGACCCGTCGACTGCAGAATAAAGTTGTTGTTCCTTCAATGCAGATTTCTAAAAACTACCTCTAAATCATGTTTGCTTGCGTCTTGCACCAACAGTCTATAAGTACATTTGCTTTTATTTCTTTCTCAAGGAACATAGATACTTAATCCTCGCCATTTCGATTATGAGTTTTTTTAATGCAAACATTTACCATGAAACGTTCGGACATGGTACTCAAACAATTTCTATCTGATTTGAACCAGACGCTATGTACATTGACGAATTGTTAAAGCCTTGTTTGCCAAATACAACTGAACCAACAAAAGGCTTGCAGCTAAAATGAAGAACATAGCAACAGACAAGAGAATGTAAAAACCGTTCGTGTAATTTAATAAAATTAATCAAATAACAGTTTCATGTTTCCAAATACTTAAACATCCTACAAACTAATATAAAATAAATGTATATATGTATGTACTGCGTATATATTCAAAATAAATTACCAGATGTAAGCAGAAACAGTCTTGGCGAAAACATCCTCATACCTCGTTCAATGTTGCAGTCGTTACACTTGATATGGACATATCTTATCTGATTACATAATCACTACCGGTATGTGTCTGTCCAGGTATGTATATTAATATACATACATGGTTTGTCATTCGGAACATTGTTTGAAATATCGGTTTTGGGACGCGTTGAAATTAATGATAACAGAAACTCGTGCATGTTTTAAGAAAGGTAAAACTCAAAAAAATTGACATAAACGAACTGCATTTGACGAAAATAATCGCCAAAATACAATTAATTACGTTATACTTTTAAAGAAATT
>VMBQ01014222.1:0-14698 GCA_007657795.1 Dreissena rostriformis | reverse complement strand
CGTGTCGATTTATTCCAGCTTGCAAAACGAAATACGTATTTCAGTAGCTTGTACTTGCGCCCCCCCCCCACCTCCCCTATAAAAGACTAATTGTTCTATTTTTAAAACCCACACCGAATCATATGCTGTCCGGTATCAATAATGCGTTTTCGAACATATAACCGCAACTTCATCAACTATTGTTGTGGTTGTTTTGTTTAATATCATTCAATCGAACATACAACAATAGCGTGTTGTCGGTTATTTTACATTTTTGCCACACACACAAAAACATCGGAGCACAAGTTGAGCGATGTATTTTGGTAATTAAGGAGAGCACATGGCGATAGAAGTAATAGATATAAAGCATGATACACATGCATTTTACAACATTCCCCCAAAAATCGCTGCATTCTACTGTTTAACGATGATTTCCCCGAAAGGAAGTTCCTTTCTGTAAACTGGACGTAATGCATGTGCGTTAAGTGTCACCACAGTCCGCACACGCTAATCAGGGACGACACTTCCCGTCTAAACAATAGTTTCGCTAAGAATATACTTCATTTAAGTGAAAAATACAATACAAGCGGAAAGTATCGTCCCCGATTAGCCTATGCGTACTGCACAGGCTAATCTGGGACGACACATTACGCACATGCATTCAGCCCAGTTTTCACAGAGCACGGCTCTATTTATCTCAAGCTACAAATGTATTGTGCTATTAGTTGTGTGTTAAGTCATTTACAACATTCATTTCCGTATAAACCTTAAGTTGTAACGACGAAACGGTTGGACTCACTGGCAATATTGGTGATTTTACCTCTTGTTATTATTAACCTTTATGTTCAAGGTTTTTACTTCCAGATTGCATCAATCTTTTTGCGGTGTGGTGTTACAATAAAAAGATATCCTTATGTGATGAATCAATCACATATAATAAATAAAAATTTACCGTTTCAACAAAAGAAACCGCAAGATAATTTTTGAAACAAATGTATTTTAATTTGCTAACAAAGAACAAAACATTCTGAAAATATAAAAATATACATACATTATTAAAAATGTAACCAATGCAAAAATACACAATGGGGATAATACATAAATAATAAATGTCACCAACGCGGTTTATTTGCGTCTCCAAAAAGCAAATATTTACATCATGTGTTTAGCGTTTTGAATTAATTATCCTCTCGGACCTTTTCACCGTTGACAACTTATGAGCGTTTTCTGTCAAGCCGTCGGCCATGCCTTCTCGCGTAAACATCGGTTGCTATGGTTACACAAAATCTTGCGCCATCATACACATAAATATGTTTTGTTGACAGAAGAAAAACATTCGCATTCTGTCGCTCCCTGAAGAAAGATGAAACAAAAATAAATATAATTATATCATCTCGGTTAATTTGTGTAAAATAATGTTGATACACATAGTTAATATTGATACACATAGTTAATGTTGATACACATAGTTAATTTTGAAACACAAAGATAATGTTGATACACATGGTTAATGCCAATTGTGTGGGTTATTTTGAACTGAAACATTAATGGTCGAGTCTTAATATCAGATAGTTATTTATGTAGTTAGGACATTACATTTCAATTAGAAAACGTGCTATTTATATAAAATACCGTAATGTTACGAACATTAATATATACTTGTTTATTAACCGGCTCTTCATTTCGGTATTGAAAATTCTAATTTATCGTTCTCATAGTACGTGGGGTGGTTGGCATTTTCATATAGAAATAACGCTCTTTTTAGCGTTGTTTATCGAACAGCTAACGACGATTTGGTTCGGATGCGTATACATGTAACCAACGTTTATTAATATGCGTGTACAACAAATTGTAGTTTTCATCATACATTGTATGCATTGATAAATATAATATAAAGACAATGTTAACACATTTCAATAATATTTATTTGTCTCGACATTTGCTTCGTTTTAATCCATGGATTGTCTATTTGTTTATGTAACACCATAAACATCGATGCACATGTCGAGACAAAAACATATTGACCAATCCGCTATATGTTTTGAATGGTTATGCTTAAAATTGTTTGCAAGTTTAATGATTAGTTTTATCTTCCTATATTTTGACAATTATTAAAATGCGTATAATTGATAATTATTATGGAGAAACCCGCTTTAAAGATTACAAAAAGTATAGTTAATATTTCCTAGCATAATGAGGGGTTTTCTCTGCATAAAGAAGGGAAACATCAACATACCTGTTAAAATGTCTTTCACTAGAAAATATAACACCAAGTGAGATCATTAATTTCATAAGAACATAAAGGAAGCCTACCGAAATCGCCGCCCATGAGCAAGAGAGCACCAAGGGGGTTGCCTCCCATGCCGCCTCCTGCGCTTCTACCGCGAGCTGCGGCCAGCGCCGCCTATAGGGACGAAAGAGGAAAATAACATATAAATAACAGGTATTGCCTGTGAATATTGGTCAAACCTTTTTTGGGACATGAATGAAATGCGCCAATAGACTTCCGGAAGTGGAGTAAGGGACGCAATATCAGCATAAACCGTCAACAAAGTAAAGAGGTAGGTCTGAATGTCTGCATAATTCACAATAGCAAGCCCTATTATAAATCGTAGAATGAGACATGATTTTACTACTTATATATGAGCCTCGGGTTAAATGCATGTGCGTAAAATGTCGTCCCAGATTAGCCTATGTAGTCTGCACAGGCTAATAAAGGACGACACTTTCCGCCTTAACTGGATTTTTTCCAAGAAGAGACTTGCTTTAAACGAAAAATATCATAAAAGCGAGTGTCGTAACTGATTAGCCTGTGCGAACTGGTTAATTTGGGATGACACTTTACGCACATGCATTTAACCCCGTTTTCTCAGAGCGCGACTCATAATTATGTATACCGATTTGCACTGAAAACGCCCAAGCGTACTCTATGTAAGGTGTAAGTTAAATCTCGAAGAGCTAAGTATTTTATTTGTAGTTCAACATAAATGAAACAGAGTTCACGAAAAGCAAAACATTTTGGCCACATAATAGTGGTCTGATCCAGTCTATATCAAATTGCTTGCAGGAGAGATATTTCATTAATTTGTGTAGATAATTTTATTCATTAAGACTGCATAATATATACAAAATACAAAAATGATAATGTGTGTTGCTGTCCAGTCTATAAAATATAAGGTATTTCGTTAAAAGCAGACACACGAAATAGACTGGATTTTTGTTCAGAAGAGACTTCCTTTAAACAAAAAAAAAATCATAAAAGCGGAAAGTATCGTCTCTGATTACCTTGTGCGGACTGTACAGGATAATCTTGGACGATACTTTACGCACATACATTAAGCCCGGTTTTCCCAGAACGAGGGGCATATACTATTATGTGTCGTATTTTGGAAAATATGCATAATGCTTGAGGAGTATGATCTGTTACTGTATTGAAAAAAACAAACAAGAACATGTAGTATATTTAAGCTTTGCTTTAACCCTGAGTCGAAGCTTGCATATGTCCGTTGTAGTCACAAGCAAGTTGCTCTCTGTGTTACAGTGCACATAAATACATATTAACTCGCATACATACGAAATGAAACAACAAATGAAAATGGAATTTACCTGGATTGCACCGGGGCCGCCAGCCGCGATGTCCGTTACCCCACCGGGAGGGGCCTGCCCTGGGTAACCCTGACCCCAGACACACCCTATCGCTACCACTAGACATAACGCTGCGAAGATTACCTTCATTCTTTACGTATCTTCACAAGATATCGGATGTATTAAAACAAATGTACTAATCCTTTAACCAGACATACAAAGATACGAGAGTCCTTGGATAAACTAATGCGTCCTAGCTCTTCAAGCTGTGCTTTAAATAAGCTTTGTTTGTTGGCAGCAAAAATGGACTGGCGATTTATTTCTTGCCTTTCGGGTTTTATATCGGAGTCTTCGTGCGTTCCACCTGCAATGTGTGTTATGTAAACAACATAACCTACTATCGTCACTGAGTGGGGACAATAAATCAGTTTTGGGTTGGTGGTTTTCAGTTATCCGACCGCGTAAATAACGCGTAAATAATGCGGCCTAGTTGTAACTGCCACAAATGTCAGAAATACAACAAAAGTGTTACGTCGTATTTGTGACAAAATGATTAACATTCCGCTTTAAGGGTCATACATTAAGAAAAAGTTTTAACATCTGTGAATAATATTTTTGAAGAATTGTAAGGTATTTATATTGAAAGACACTACACGTATATCCGTGTTTTTTACGCGTGGATAACACGCTAATAAGTTAAACCCAAAATGCGACAAATGCATAAGTGCGCAACAATAGTTTTTCAAAAATTATGAGGACATCAATTATTGATATAAATGATGTGTTAAAGAAACAGACGTTAATAATGAAAAAGCAACTTTTCAATTAAACGCATTTGTAAGAGTGATACGTTTTCAAGAAAATGGAGTATGATGAAAATTATTGGCATATCCTCGAAACCAATATTTGCTTTGGGAAATAATTTTAAAATCTCTGTAGGTTAAGGGAATCTACATTCTTCAACTCTAGATGGTACTAAAGTCATTCTGTCAGCAAGTTCACACAACTGCCGCCTAACAGAGTGGTTCTTTGTGTGGACTTACATTCACGTGGAAAACGACAATGAGGAAAGTACTGCATATTTTCCCATTGACATTTAGGTATAACCCGTTCTTTAGATTGTTGTGACGTAAACATTCCGATGACGCGGATAGTGGACACGACCCGTTAACTGGTTGGACGGTGGTCATTGGATGAATCGCGTACTTGTTGACAATAAAGAGAACATATAGAACGTAATAATGGATGACCGACATTCCTGTGGTAAACAACAATCATGAAAGTACTGCACCTCATCCCACTGACAATAAGGTCAGTTCACTTCACCGCTGTGACGTCAAAATTTCAATGATAGTGGAAACGATCCTTAAACTTGATGGGCATTGGTCATCTGATGAAGCGTATATTAGTTGAACAAAGACTATACGTATAAAACGCATCTACGCCAAAGACTGTTAAAAGCCCGGCTGAAAAAAAAAACGGTTGGGCGTAGGGCCAGCTATCATACCCTGTGGAAACTCCGCCAGCTACAGAAATGAAACACCTAGTCCTGGATGAAGATACCAAGCAGATGGGCAAGACGTGGATAACACGTAGAGACTCACCCAGAACCGAGACGCCAAAAGGAAGCTGGTTGGCGGCCCAGACGGGACCACAAGAGAAGATGAGATGATAGTATGCAGTTATATATGAGCAAAGGAGTCTGACCTCATTGTGTTCATCTTTCGTAAAATTGTTTCGTAATCAATGGTCGTAGGTATGTGAAAGACGGCACAGTCAACGTACGGGTTATTTGTCAGCTATAAATTAGGGGTGATAATTTAAGATACTGGTCAAATAATAGGAATGCCTTTGTTAAACATACAGCGGTATGAGCTCGTATACGCCTCTAATGGCATTTAAAATAAAATGCCTCGTTAGAGTAGAAGTAATGTGCAGACAAAAAATAATCACACAAGTTTTGACTACCAAATATAATAAAATGTTAAATGAAATAAACACAAAATGATATAATAGAATATGAATATTCATCTTTTCAGGAAACTTACGTAAAAATGACAATTGAAAACTACAGCTACAAATACTAAACTTCCGATACTCATTCCATTCCTTATTATTAATAGTGAGCCATAGTCATGAATTGTTTGAATGATACATATACTATAATCACTTTGACGCATTCAACTTCAAATTATAGACGAAGAAAATCAAATAATAACATTTATTATTTGCAAATTATGAATTTTGCAAAGACATTTTACAAATGTGCTTCTTAGAAAAACGTTTTTTGAATGCATTTGAGGAGGTAACCACATATTTACATTATTTGTATGCGATTTTTATGAGAACAATTGCCCACTTATAGTGCACATCTATAACGATATGGCGCTATTATATACTAAGTTAGTTGCAATATATCCATGTAAAATTTGTCAGAGTAATTATATAATATATTTGGAAGGTCATTCAAACGTTTACTTATCGCTTCCGAATGAATTCTCTTTCAAAATCATGCATTTCTTGAAATGGTGTGTTCATACATGGATAAAGAAGAGTTTTTATGAAAGGAATGTGGCTAAACACGAAATTGTTTATAAATAAGACATTTGAAGATACGGGCCCGGTATCATGAACGTTCTCAATTTTTGAGCTCAACTCAGAAGATGAGATTTAATTTTCCACTCAGCTGAATATTGATCATGTCGGTCGGTGCATGAATAATCTCAAATCTCAGCTATAAGGATATGCACATTTATATGCATATTCCTCCTCAAATTCAGGGTTGAGTAAGACTAAAACCTTTTACAAGTTTGATGAAGAGCATGGAAAACAACCACCTTAGTGTAATTTGCATTGTCCTTAGTTAAATTTGCCATTTATATCGTATTAAAAGTAAAATAAACAAACTGTATTCGTTGTTTTTTTTTGATAACATGAATTCTAAAAAAAAATCCGGCAATTGAATGTAAACGTAAAACATTGAACGTGATTTAGGACCCGGTTTTTGTTTAACGTCGGTCGAGTATTCACACAAAACGTTGACGTCTGCACCTTAGCGTGAGTCGTGTTGAACGTAAACACATGTAATGATGTCTTAAAGATCACTAGAAGAATGCGCTTTTATGACCCCTCTGAAGCGAGGTTACAAAACGCAAGACATAAATGAACTTCTCTGTTTTTTGTCTGGCATTGCGTTTCCAGTTTCAACGGATTACATGCATTGTCGAAGTCAGATTTCAAATGGTCGCCGAAAATACAAGAGGATGATAACTCGTTCCTTACACTCCGGATCAAGTGAATGCCTTACACCCCGGATCAAGTGAATGCCTCTCTGCACATGTGGTGCGACGTCGCGCAGATTTTCAACCGCAAATTTACGTGGAGCGAATTTGTAACCCAATTAAAAATCATCATGCTTAATCCCTGAATCCACGGAACCAAAACCAAAATTTGATACTGTTTCCTTTCAAAACTTGCGTATGTAGTCAGGACGTAAAAGAAAGAGTTGTACACCACTTGACCGAAAAATAGTTGGTTTTGGTGATTTGTATAAACATGATTTCGTCTGTGAAACTGTGCTCATGTTATTGTCCGTTCTTTTATTGTTTGATAAGAGATAATCAGTTTAATTCAGTGAAACCCGACCTTCCCGCCCCCTCCCTGTCCTAACTTTAAAGTCAACATCAATTTCGTATTTAGTGGATAGGGAAATCCAACAATTGATATTAACTGCCCTCACAATGGCATGGCATACAGTTGAATCAACAGGGAAGCAGACAACTACAACGAGCGAGGCCTGGTATGGGGGAGATAACCCTGGGTTAGGGTTGGGTTTGGGTTATAGTTAGGGGTCGGGTTAGGGTTGGGTTTAGGCTAACCCAAACCCTAACCCGACCCCTAACGCTTCCCCTTACCCTACTCCTCTAACCCCTCCCCCCATGCGCATTTTAATACCAGGCCTCGCTCATTATAGTTGTCCGCTTCCCGAATCAACATGACTTTCTTGCATGCATATTACAGTAAAAAAATGCATAAAGTGAAGGAACATATAAATATAATTTGGGTCACGTGCTAAAAAACTAGGTTACCGGATCAAATCTTAGGGGGAATAAATGAACTCATTTTAGAGGCCATATTTATAACTCAAACTTGATGAAATTTAGTCAGAATGTTTATCTTGACAATATCTAGCCGAACGTCCATCTGGATCACGTTTTTACAAAAACTAAATCGCTATATTGAATCTTAGAAAATATTGCATCCATTCTGTAAGCTAAATGTATTACTAAATCTTGCTGATTTTTGGTCAGAAAGTTTATCTTAACAATATAAAGGAGTTAATATTAAGCCCCCTTGAGTCCTAAAAAAGGTCACTAGGTTGAAACAACAACAACATATTAGAACGCTTTTGGAACCTACATGCATTTAAGCTCAATTTCCATTAAACAATATTAATAATGTTTATCTTAACAATATCAAGGTCATGGGTGAATATTGGTCAAGTTTGGCAACAAAAACTAGGTCATCATGTTATTGCTTCGACAATTTATGTACCTTGAAACCAGATGAGTAATTTATGGCCGTCATGGCTTTCTTGTTTCAATCACATTTTTTATAAGAAAAGCTATTAATTTAGAACGTAAGTTCACTTAGATTTTATACATCTGTAAATGTCACGGCTGTCAAGAATCGCATTTTTTCGTTCCTTCACACATGCTTCAGTTTCAGTTTATAACATGGCAACACCCATTTTAACATTTACTCTCGTTTCTTATTGAAGGTTGAATAAGAACATATGTCAATATATATTAGCATAAGCTTTTCACGATTTCCTCGTGACGATTTTACGCGAGCATACCACTTANTCGCTGAAAAGTGACCCTCTTTACCATGGCGTGCCTCAATACATTGAAATGACGTCATTTTTGATGTCATTTTGTTGACGAAATGAAGTCATTATTCCAGGGAAATTCTTCAGTTAAACTCTTTTACAATGTAAATAAACGGTAAAAAAGCATAAAATTAAAAGAATATATGTTGGATTCGGTTGATAATCGATTTTATTTTGCTCGTGATCATAGAAAAAAAAATAAACAAGGATATTAACAAGGGAAGTACATCTTGATATGATAATCTAAAAATAGAAAAAGAAATTCCGAAAATTTGTTCTTTTCACCCGTGAAAAGAATAATTTTGTTCTTTTCACTGCTGTTATTTCACTGCAGAAATGTCATATTTTATCATCAGGTATCAAAGAAAAGAAAATGTTCTCTCTGGTAATTAACGTTGTTGTTTTTCGTTTAGAGCTAAATATATTTTGCTTGGCAAGCTAAACGATTTCCTGAACGATTTTATTTCCAAACAGGTTTATCTTTTTCAGAGGGATGGCGGATCTAGGCACTCTCACATTTACTTTTTACAAAATGTAGGCCTTTATAATATCGCGTATTAGTTTTCCTTCAAAAAAATGTTCCCAATATAGGCCAGCAAATGAACATTGAACCTAACTTGATATATGTGAACTTTTGTGCCGATCAGGTGTGCTGTCGTTAGTTGACCTATCATAACAATATTTGTATGATAAGCCGGCGTATGAAGCTTGTGTTTGGTGACCACCGTTAACCACGTGTGGTGTCCATACCACACTCCTCCAACCTCTCAACAAGATTACAGAGACATTTCAGTCAAAATAAATGGCTGGAAATTTCAGCCTTGTTTAAACATTCGTCCCATCTTTCAGGAATATTGTGTAACTAAATTAAAAAAGATTTTTATATTCACTTCCGGTCCTCAAAACAAGAGCCACATGGGCGGGTAGGTCTCAGTACATTTCAAAATACTCTCACATATACACTTACATTTCAGTTGACTTCAGCCTATGCTTATTAAAGCTGTATTTTTTTTACTTCGTCCATCATTTAACGGATTCATAACCCAGCTATTGAATGCTGCAAACAAAATTGAAAGCTCTGAACTATTATAGCTTGGTATATATGTACCCTTTCTTCGCGTATCGAAAAATACAAACATTTAATGATCGATAATGTAGCTGATATGCGCGAATATTTTACATAAAATGTTTTTCGTATTGCTTTAAATTGTCATCCTAACATATGTATGATTGAAATGTCGAGATTTTGAGTCTTATCTTAAACATGTTAACTTTTGGAATTTAAAATATGATATATGAATTATAATGACCTATAACATTTTCTAAAATATAACATGAAAATAAAGAGTTTTTTCATACTAAAAAGCATACTTTTGAAGCATTTTTTTGTTCATGCATATGTTGGTGACGTTTTGGCACAACATGCAGAAAGTCACACCTTGTTTACTGACTACATTAGTACACCTGCGTGACAAGCTACGCTTGAAAGATGTAAAACGTCACTTATGTTTTCCTGAGTTAATATGTTTATGCTCATAAAGGGGTGAGAATAAAGTCGCGGCTTTGTACGTCCGTTTAAATTCGAAATGGGATGGAATTCAGGGTGCGTGGGTCTGGAAATAATTCCCCAGGTAATCGTTTCTTTCCTACTCGATGTCCTTCCGCCATTCCGTCCGCCCTTCCCTCCGTCACACTTCACGATTTCGCGCAAGATCTCAGATGCTGATGATCCGACTAAGCTGCAACCTGCTATGCAGCTTCCCTATAGACAAGTTGACGCGTGACGTCACGGGGACCGGTCAGTTTTAGACTCCACCCACTGGTTTGCAAAAAGTTGTGGTACTCATATTGCGCGTATAGAAAAATTGACATAATCATTATTTAAATTTACGATAATTCAATCCATTTAATATTCTGTGTTTATATTGTTGTTATTATTTGGTTGTACTGCTAAATAACTAGGTATTGAACACAATGTGCGTGGTCGGTATTTATGTAGTTACTCAAATCTCTCAAATAAACAATCAAATATTTTTTAGAAAAAAAAGACTACATTAAATTTAATGAACTTAAACACATACGGAAGAAAACAAATAACAAATATGATGATAGGTCGCCGTGGCGTAGTGGCTATGGTGTCCGCCTAGCGATCGGGAGGTCACGGTTTCGAACCCATCTGGGAGCGTTCCTTTGATCTCCCCCAAAGTACTGGTTCTAGCTAGTCCTAGGAAACGGACTCGAGAGCGTTTCAATAAGCCTTGCTTTCGATGCAATCGAGCTAAAATAAAAGTTTAGTTCAAACTAAAACTAAATAACAAATAGATCGATTTCATGCACACATCACCAAATAACGAAATGGTATCTGTATATGTCTGGAAAAAAACAAACTAACCTTGTTACACATTAAAAACATTATCTTGACACGTGGAATTGTCGTCGTTTAATTGTTTGCAGCAATCTTGTCACTTTTCATTTTAGCATTTTTAGTTCGGTGTTTAATTGAACCTTTGTTCAGCACAAACGGAATGTCTCGTTATGATTAGTAAATGTCACGACAAGTGCGAACTAACAACATGGTGTCATGGTGGCAGACGAATGCGTGGCCATTAAACAAGATTTATAATGCCTCCATGTCGTCTCTTGGTAGAAGTATTGGGCGGTGCTTTCGTGTGGTTATTTAACGCTAATATATATAATTGTTGCTTTATTTATATATGTTACGAAGTATAACAATTAATAGATATTGGGTCCTATTAGTTTGAACTTAAACTTCTACTGTCTATTGTCAGATCTTATTGTCAAAATGTTGTTGTCATAATAATTTAAAATATCTTAGCTAAAGAATAATGGGATAGCATGACATACAAAGTGTGAGGTATTCGTTGTTTGTTAGGATGTTTTTCTTGTTAAATTTATTTTTCATACATTTTTTAAGAGTAGAAAAAGTAAAGGCGAACAATACAGGCTATTTGTTCACACTTTTCACTCTTCACCCGAAAAGTGCTTGCACTATGAAATATAATATATGAGCCGCGTCATACGAAACTGTTTCTTCTGCCATATGCCGCCAGCTTAGCTCCGGACCATCCTGGGAAATCGCAGGACGCGGCTCATATATTTTTTATATAAATGGACTTGTTCACAGGTTGACGAATAGACAATGGTATAACTTGTTGTCAAACAAAAAATAAAACAGCACGTGGAAGCAAAATAACACTAAAGACATATATACACAAAGAACAGATCTCGTGGTGTATGAGAAATCATTTCAAATGGCTAAACTTATTAAGCGTTATAAGCGCGAAATAACGAAATAACTAGGAGTGTTTCTGTTGTTTTCGTTAAAATTTGTATTTATATTAAGAAGCTAAAATACATAAACTAAAATGCGCATTATGCAATACTAGTATATCAATCGGGATGGCTGAGAGGTTATACCAATAGCTCACAAATCCTATCGATTTTCATGCCCGCCTTTGGTAAAGGTCACAGGTAACACAGAACTCGACGAAATGCGCCTTGAACGTGTACACCGTTCACCATCGCACCCGGTTACAGTGAAGGTGAAGATCGCGAGGTAGTGAGGCGTCAGTGGCCGGAGCTGAAAGGCATGCCTTACAATGTATTTGAGCAATTTCCTCCGGAGATTCAGGAGAAACGGCGACGTCTCGTTCCGAAGATGAAGGAAGCCAAGAGAGATGGCAAGCGAGCCTGGATGCGTATGACACGCTGTATATTGATGTCCGTCCAGTAAGTCAGTAGGACTACTCAGGAGATGAACTTTCAGTGCTTTCTTGGAACATTCACGGGTTAACGAGGGACAAAAAAGAGAGTGCCAAATTTGTTAATATATTAGGTAAAAAGGATATTTGTTTTATTTATGAATCTTGGTGTAATGCAAACTCTAACATTGAATTAAACGGTTATGTTTCTCATAATTTTCATAGAAAATATCAACATAGAAATGCTAAACGTAGTAGTGGTGGTTTACTATTATATTACAAGGAATATTTAAACAAAATGGGATTGGAGTAGTTCAGATTAGTTACGATACAATCGTCTGGTTTAAGCTTGATCGATATTTCTTTCATACTGAACAAAACAATTATATATGTGGTGCATATATTTGGGGTGAAGATTCGCCAATTTATAATACTTTTAACGTCGACATTTTTAACACATCAGAACATGATATTAATGTGTACAGCTATTTAGGAGCAGTCTATATTTTTGGAGATTTAAACAGTGGGGTTAGTCAAAAGAATGATTGTATTATACATGATAAAATTAATGTTTGCACGGATGATATGTAGTACAGTCGGGATAACACCTCTAGTAGGGCCTCAATTGATGTTCGGCACAATGATCATGGCCCTTCATGGGATTTAACTATTGGATTTATGTAAAGCGACCGGTCTACGCATTGTAAACCGTCGACTAGGCGATTCTTACCACTACACATCGGGTGGACTTCATTTACAAAACTCGGCATACGCCGTTTTAGCTTCCGGAGTCATGTGATACGGCGTAAGCCGGTTACAAGCAAATAAAGTGGAACCGGCATATTTCGACATGGCAGCATTTGTGATTGGTGCATATGCTTTAGTTAAAAATAATCCTCTCTTGCGACGATGGCGATGATGATCTGGTTGTGTTATTAGGCATTGCGGGAATGTAAGTCTCTTAGAGTCTTATATGCCAATATTTCAATATTAATAAAGTCCATAATGCCAGTTATACACTCACTGTGTCTGATAGTTTACATTACAGGCATATGATAATCTTTATGTAACATTAAACAAAACTGAAGATGGCATTATAATTATACTTAAATATATAGCACGAACTGAGGTAGAAAAGTCGAAATAAGGACCTACTTATTGCAACACTTCCTGGGCCCAAGAAAATGTGTCCAGGAAGAATTTTTTAAACCAGAGTGAATAATGAGTTTAAAAAATTGTATCGCAAACTATTTTAAACATATATATAAACAAGATATGCATACATTTCTTCTGTTTGCGCAGACATAACAAATTATGCACGGCTCTTCCCCTGTAATGATATCCTCAACATCAACACCAGCACAGTCAGCGTGGAAAGCTACATATAGTTCACACTCAGAACATCTAACGTAGATTCTGAAATAAAACACAAACATGATAGACAACAGGATGCGGACAAGATGGTCATGACAATAGCTCAACTTATTTTTCAAAAAGTGGAAAGTAAATAGTTTTTATTTACTTATGCTTCCTTTTTCATTATTGTCAAAAATATTACAATATTAGGGGCCACCGATCCCGGTTTGAAATGTCAATTCATGAAAAAAAGAAATAATAATATACAAACTTTTTGTATAAATAACCATATCACTCTGTTCATATGTTGTTTTTTTTTCATATGGGACAGCTTAACTTAAAACTGCATATGCAATGGAAAGACTTTTAGTTACCTATATTGACCATCAACAAAGATCCTTGATCGTTTTGAAATATCTTGGGCAGTAAGACTTGCAATGCTGTGTTGAGGCGCTTTGATATGGCAAATATAACACGACCACCTTCCAAAATCACTGGAACTGACATAGAAATTCATATAATGTAATATTATTAATAAACTATGATGTTATTGAACACCTTCAACGATATATGCTTACACCATTTGGTTATGATCTTATGATATTTAACAAGAACAATATGTAGTAAATTGTTATAACTGGATATAAACATAATAGAATCGATTGGAAGCTGGGACGAACAATGATGGGACGAAGTAAAATATGGACAAATTTATATTTCTTGTCTAAACTACTAAAAAACATAGAAAACAATGCGAAATAGTGATACAATGCAGTTGCTGTTAAATCCTCGTTATATTCTTCTGATATGTGTCATCTAAACCTGACAAGAAGATGAATTCATGCATTTTAATACACACAACTTTTTTTGTAACTTACCTTTGATACATTTTCCGCCATTTTGCTTTTTCGCTCGCCGGTCATTAGAGAGCGGCGAATTCGGCCCACGCCGGATTGGTTATCCGCCGCAAAAAAGAACCAAAACAAGTGGTACGCCGGTTCGAGAAATTAGCCGGCCTGCGCCGGCGTAAGCCGAATTGGTGAATGAAGTCCACCCATTGATTTAACAAAACGGTTGTTCGGTGATAGATTATCTGCTTACATGCGATTGCAATTGTTAACGCCGTTATAAATAATATTTATATACGACGTTAATGTACGCGAAA
>VMBQ01014219.1:0-14952 GCA_007657795.1 Dreissena rostriformis | reverse complement strand
GCAGCTGAGCAACTGTGTGGATGCCTTGGACGTGAATCATATCGCCTTACAGTGTCCTCGGCATGGTGGCAACTAGTATTACAACAGCAAGATTCCTCAATCCTCATGGACATGGTCTACGCCGACCACAATTTAATTTTGGCAGAGGTTGGCTGCCATTTTTCGGCCGTTGATGCTATCGTGTTCAACAACCGTGAGCTAGAGAATACCATCGACAAAAGAGTGTTTGGCCTACCTGACCCCCTGAACCTTTACCGAACAAGGACAAACCAATGCCGTTATACATTGCTGCAGATGACGCATTCGGCTTACATACGTGTGTAATGTAACTTTTCACCTAATGTCAGTTTCCGAGAGTCTTCAACTACCGACTGTCCAGGGGGCGACGGATTGTGGAGAGCGCATTAGAGTGCTCATCGCTTGCACAATGATGAAATCATCGTAAATCAACCTGCTTTTATACAAGTTATTGTCGGTTCGGGGCAGATTGCATTTGGTCCGTGTTTTTTTCCGTGCCCTTGACTGAATGTCCGGGAGGGTCCGTGTAGATGCCGTGCGTCGGTTCGTTGTTACCCGGGGATATCCATGTCCCAGCCGTATTGGTCCATTATTATACGGAACTCTGTCGGGACTGTCCGGGAAAGTCCGTGTGGGCACCGTGTTGATTGCGTGTTGTTGCCGGCTTCGTCCGTGTTTTTTTACCGAGGTGATGGTCTTTAAAGACCGTATACGCTCCAAACTCACCAAAGTCCGCGGATCATCCCGGGTCTTGATCGAGGGGGATACAGGACGATCCGGAAATTCAGTATCTACCCTAGCTCATATGGGACTGGAGCTTCTACTGGCAGCAACATGTGAGATGAATAAGTGTGTTAATTTATCAACTCCGATGAATAAGCGTTTTAAACTTAGTATAAATTATGCCCAGAGCGAGTGTTTGAACATAGTTACGTGCAATCAATTTACAGGATGGTGAATTTTCAAACGTTTAATGGAAGCTTCCCGTGTACATTTTGGCGATAAGGTCAGAACTACTTTCGATTCAAAATGATTTAAAATGATTTAGTGGAATGTTACCTGACATAACAATGCAGATGTCCCATCCATACAACGCGCATACGCGCACAGTTTAGTTGAGGAGCGACGCCTGGCGACATATTGCACTATTGGCCGAAAGTGGGTAAACACAGCACGAGCTAGACCAGTGTTGACGCTTTGCATGGTTTTAAACAAGTTTCTGTTTTGGTTCATGTTTCAGAAGACCGGTGATTGCAGTGTTTTTAAAATGTATATGGGAACATAAAATTTGAATAATCAGCCTTGACAGAACGGGTACGAATATCTTTAACATCATTTAATTAATTACTAATTTTATCTTGATTTTTTTTAATAGTTACTGATAAGAATAAATCTAAATCAATGTCGAAATGCAATGCTGCGAAGTATGTTCATTTATAAAGCACGCATATCCACTGCTTAGCGTTTTTGTTACCGTTTGTGAACATTGTGTAATGTATAGCTCTTGGACGTTTTAAAATAAAACACATTCGACTGTCTTTTTGGACGTCATCTTCTTTTGAAAAAATATTAATAGACCTCTCGAACCATGGACTTATACTGAAAAAAAAATCAAAATAATGAAAATAGTATCAGTTAAAGGGATTTCACTGATGTTGTTGTTGTTGTTTTTTAAGCTCGTAATTCATTGTTGGTAATTGATAAATGTAACTTTCAGAGCTCCAGTATAAAAAAGGGAAGAATTTAAGAAAGTCAAAAGAACCCGGAAAAAGGTTAACCCCCTTGGACTCCAAACATTAACCTATAGATCAAATGCTATTGGCTTAAACACACGACCTTCCGGTCTGGTTTTAAACTTTCATTTTATACTTCATATAAAAATCCACGTACTGTCACAAAATACAACTTAAACAGAAACACTCAACATTTTTCAATCGATCAGTGTTTGTAATGATCTCAATTTTATCAATTTGTTATTATTATAACTTTAACTGACAATAACTATTTCAGTATGAGTCTACGTAATTTGGGTTGTTTCGCTTCCTGTTGTTCAGTGTTCTTAAAAAAATTAATATGTGACGAAAGGGTGCAACTTGTCAATTTGACAATCTGTGAAAAAGTCTCTTTAAAGAAAAAAACATCACACAATTGTACAATGTACATTTACTGAAAACGAGAACGCGCTCAAACCGACAAAACGCTAGCCACTGTCAACACGAAGCATTCCGGCCACGTTTCGCATGTCGGGTAATTTGTAACCATTGGTTAGGCGATGACATTGTATAAGGTATGAAGCGTTTGTATCCAGCAATTTATATATATATCCCCTTCCGGTTTCAACGGAGGTGACTTTAGGGTTTCTCAGCGTCCGTCATGTCTGCCCGCCCGTTTGTCCATCCGTCTACACAACTGGATCATGTGATGTCCCAAAAAAAACTGAAAATTATGGGAAGAAATTTGGTATTTTTACGAAGAGCAAAGTGGTGATTATGCATGCGCATTTTTAAACCAGCGGTCCGAAGTCAGGTCACAACTACTCTTAACTAGAACAAAACATAATATTGTAACAACGACATATGATACTATACTGAACCTTAGACAATACATGGGATCATGTGTTTTCCTTTTGTCTTCAAATCGATTCCTAAGTTGATCCGCCTGTCTGTAATAAAAAACAACAACACATAAATAACTTTAAAAAAAAAGAACTTTGATCACGAAACTTGATATACATAATTATTATAATTGACAACAGCATTATGCATATTCCTTTACATCGGCAGACGTCAAAAGTCATGTGACTGTTTTTTAACATATAATGAACTAATAACGTCAATAACTTATAAGAGTTTTATTATAGAGTATAGAGTTTTGAGCTTATTTCAACATACATTAGGCTTTAAGCCCATGAGTACACACATATTACAACACAATATATTCAAAGATGGTCAATGACGTACAAAATGTTTTACAGAACCTAGATCAAAATCTTTCTACAACAAATTTGTAAACAATTTATCGCATTTTTGTATTTTTATATTAAGTAGATAAATAAATGAAAGTACATGGAGAGAAACTATTGATAATACAAGTCAGCTCTCAATTTTAAAGCTTTAAAATCAAAAAGATTAGATAGATTACGTACCCTTTTTATTGTCAGTCTGTAAGAAGCCAAAAAACTTGATCATGTTTGTGTTCTTCCAATAATAGTTATGTATATACATCTTACGTAAATAAATACTCATTTTGACATTCAAGTAATGAATGAAATTCGTCCTCAAGATCGTTACAGTGTTTGCATTTTCTGTTTTGAAACGGTAAAAACATAACTGTGTACATACATTTATGATGGCTATAAAGATTTCATATTGCAAATAGTGTATTGCTTCTATAACTCACCAACACTTATCTGATACCTGCGACCGCTATCCCTATAAATCACACGCATACGGTGAGTCGCATATTCCTACACGGAAGAGTTTCATCAAATAAATGATAACATAACATAAAGTCATTAGGGTATTCCTTTATTTATTTTCAGCAATATACGGTTTTGACAGAGATTTTGAGTATTCTATTAAGTGTGATGGTTCGTATTAGCTAAATAAACTACTTTTAGTTCCTAGTCCTTCAACTTTGATAATGTCCGGTGCTTATCCAATAAAGGTTTAAAAATGCAACATCCGCATTTGGTGGGTGGTAGACAGCTCGAGTCTTATTGCCTTGTTTTTGCACAATTAAAGGTCAATCGAAATACATTTCAGTCCGTTTGTTTAAATATTTACTCCTACAGTCAAATAAGAAAAAGCTATAATACAAATAACAATACTTAAATAAGAATAATATCATTACAAACAACAAACATGAAGAACAACATAATCTACAATAACACAACAAAACCAAAATTAACAACCCAACAATTATCTACACCGAACCTAACAAAAATACACAAAAAGCAAAAAACAATGCTGAAAATAACAACACGAAGAACACAACCATTAACTTCTTCTTCTTTCAGTACTACAAATATTACTACTTCTAAGTATACGCCTACAACCGCTTCTTCTTCTGCTGTTATTTTTATTACTACTACTTCGACGACTGCCGACCCCACATGTATTATAATAATAACCAATACTGTTAAATATTGTATTGCTTTTTATATGAGTGGCACGTAAATAAAAAAGCATTTATAGCATTTGATAAAGTCAAAACAATTTTAATTGATATATGTTCTTATACATTTACATTAACACATTTGCAATGTTACGTACGTTATATTTTGTATAGTTATATTTTGTAGAGGGGGCAACTTAGTATGTAAGCAAGTCTGGTAGTAGTATTATCATATAAGTCCAACTTTATTAATACACACATATTAAAACAGTAACTTAAATGTTAATAACCATTATATTTGTTCGATGACTCGCACCACAATTTGTCTTATAGGGGGACACCGAAAAACACTTTGTAAAAAGATATTATGGAAAATATATACGACGATCCCGTTGACTCAGAATTGCATTTTAGGACTTGAAAGTTAACATGAAAGCACTAGTGAAGAACGTGAATTTTTGCCCTCTTCGGTGGCGTGCTTTCAACAAACACAAACCACTTTCCATGGATTTATTTGTTAAATGACATTGAAATAGTACAGTATGTAAATAGACAGTGGGCTGTAAAAACCAATTGACAATATACAAATGAAGAAGTGGCATTCATAAATCGGTCTTGTGGGAACTTTTTCTTTTTTATGCCAACCATGGGTCAGTAAGCTTACATATTGATGTTCATGCGCATTCTCTGGCGAGACTGTTATCGATGTTACTTTCTATTTATAGATGACAATAAATAGATCCAACTAGAAACCCATTTGCGCGATTAGTTAAATCCATATATTCCACATGCGCATTGGTAGTATGCATGCATGCATGCCAATTCATGTTTGCATTGTATACCTGTGTGTTTCTTTTACTGTGCGTAAGAACTTCGTTATTTAAGCACATAACATTGCGTCAGTGAAATAACAGTGTATAGACTCGGTAAACAAAGCTGAGCAATCGTATCCAATCGATTTTGATTCCCGATGTGTGTCTCCATAACATTCTTGAAAACACTTCTAATTATTCAAGGAAAGGTTGATGCATTCTAGATTGTGAAACATATATCAATTGACAATCTTGACCTGCTCACTAACACTTTCACTTGCACATGCAATTTGTTTGAGTTTATTATTAACAGTCTTTCGGAGTTTTGATTTGCAACTGTCACAACTATGCCATTTGCTTAGAATCAGATTCTATTTTAATGGTTTACGAAGCAATGCATTTATACAAAAAAACTTTTAACAATGGCATATTGGAGTGTTCAATGTATCGTTAAAGATATGGACTATCATCGCAATAAATTGTATTTAAGGTCAACCCGAAAGATGTTTTGCGAATGCTGCGGCGCTGAACAAGAAGTGACGTGGAATTTTTGCAAAGGATGCGGAACAAAAAATAAAAGACAATCAGACGGTACATGCTTTTTGTGTTGTTCTGCGAATATATTTTACTTTTATGCATCCATTAACTTTAAATGGAAAACTCCCTTTTTTGGATAAAATAGTACATATGCACATCGTCCATTTGTTAACTCATACGCCAATAAAACTGACCTACAAGTTACAAATAAAAATAATTTAAAACTATGTGAACAACAGCACACCGCTGTTGTTACATTTGTTTATGTTGACAAGGTTTAAAATATATTGATGTTGTCCAATAAAGTTGGTGGAATCTATAGTGCATGTAACAGTTATGAATTTGGACGGAGAAAATTGAAAGACGTCTTGAATGCATGTAAACAATCCAGCACTCTAAGGTTTTGACCAACAAAATAACATTTATCAGCTTAAGAACACTTTTTTAATGATTGCTGCCCTAGCGTTTCTATGCTATAAACGACAAAAGGCACTCAAGGCCAATGCCTCAGAAGGTTATTTGCATGGTAGTGTGAAACACGCACGAATAAACTGAATTGTCTAATCTGATTTCAGGATGTTGTGACGTTAGAAGGAAAGGATCTGAAAAAGCGTGACTTTCTTCACAATTGGCAGCAACGTCTCTTCATGAAGACCAAACAAAGAAGTTCACATCCCGTTTAAATAAGGGGATTGTAGAGGTTGACATATACCATAGAAATGCATTATCAAATCACGAGCGGCCAATTTCAGATAAAGACGAACAAAACGAAAGGCCTTGTCAACATGACGAAGTTGAAAGCAAATTCGCAGAATTTGGCAGTGACTGGTATGAAGATATCCAGGTAAAAATGTACATGTGTATTATATGAATCGGTAAATAATAAAACAGAGTTCAATTTCCCACTCACGTGGATGTTACGACATCAGATCTGAGTACAAGCACGTTCAAAATGCGATGTGCATTAGGATTAGAACGCGCCCAGCGGAATCTCACAACCTTGTAGTCGGCATAACAAATGGCTCTGTTAGAGTAGATTAGATAAGTAATGTAAATTGATCTTATAGTGATGTTATTATGTAACGAATAATAAGTTTAGGATGTTAAAACAAATGAGAATCAATATGTCGGATATGCGGAGAAAAGCAAAATTTCTGGTAAATTTAAGTATTATATACAATAGTACATGCTCGATCATGTAACAGCGCAAAAAAAGTAAAATATCACTTCCTTCTCGAACGAAGCAATTATATTGACTGATATTTATCAAGCGTTTCTTTAAACTCAAGAAGGCATTCTGATTAGCCCTTATCTTGTTGGACGAATGCGATATATAATCAGACTGTTATGGTTGTTAAAGCCTTGTAACATTTAATGCATTTTAAAGACATCATAATACATGTAAAAGAAAATCACTTATATTCCACTATAAAACTGAATTGTTTCATTTATATGTTTATATTTGAGATTGCTTGGTGCAATATATATGATTTTTGCTTGATACATCATGTACTGTGCCTAGTCGATTTCTTTCTGAGGCATCTTACGTTTTCGGAATTAGTGAAACTATAACATTTTAATAAGAAAAGGTTGCTAATTGAACGATTTAATGCGCGTTTTTTTTTCGTTCGGTTAGAAATCCGTTTGATAGGGTTCCTTCATTTTTTATTGCATAATTGGCTTTTAATTCGATGTGACTTGGATACCTGTGATGCTCAGATATTATGCTACGAACTTGTTAGCATGATTTTATCTGTTTTTTTCGTGGTTGGAGATATAAGAAAAGATTGGTATTGGTCAAGATCAGTGTTCGAATTCTGAATGTTATTTTTTTAACTTTATTATATGTAACATGCTATTTGAAAAACATATTGTGTAAGGTGTAGCCATGGTTAATCTTATATTTATATTTAACTGAGTTTCCAAATGTTTTACTACCATATTCACTTGAACCCAAATTATTACCAGATATCTAATGCAGAGAGTATGAGAGAAATTTGGCAGATAGCGGCTACAACGAACTTATCAAGAAACTAGACGAATCCAATAGTGAATGGAGAAATTCGCCTATAAACATTGCAATAACAGGTGAGGCTTGGACAGGCAAATCGACTTTAATAAATTATTTAAGGGGGTTAAAGGCAGACGATGATGGCGCAGCAAAGACTCGATGTACAGAAACTACAACGCAGGTTACTTGTTATCCGCACCCAGAATATTCCAATCTTATCATATGGGACCTGCCAATGGTTCGAACGCCAAATGTTAAGCGTGAAAACTATTTTGGAACTGTTGATTTTAAGGATTATGACATTTTTCTCCTTGTTGCAAGCACTCGTTTTAAGGAAAATGACTTGTGGCTGGCAACAATCATAATTGAATGTAAACCAAGCGCAAACTTGTTTTTTATCAGAACAAAAATTGACAACGACTTGGAAAACTTAAAACAAGAGCGGCGAAAATCTTTAAATGCAAGAGAACACACAAAGATAGTTGAGAAGATAAAAGAGGACAGTCTTAAAAATCTTATAAAAGGAGGAACAAAAGAACCGAAGGTTTTTGTGATAAATAGTCATAAACCTGAAACGTTTGAGTTCAATAAACTGAACATGACTTTAATTGAAACTGTTTCTGATTTGAAACGAGATGCAATGATGCTTTGTTTGGCCACCCACAGTGACATACTTAATAACAAGTTGTGGTTTTAAGCAAGCGAATTTCCAATACTTCAAAGAATGCCGCTTTCAGAGCGGCTTTGTCCAATCGCGAAAACAATGAAAGACGTGAATTAATGATTTTATTGAATGAAGCGCGTTTATACGCAAACCAACTTGGAATCAGCACAGAATCATTGTATCTTGTTGCTTAGAGATTTAGAAAAGATATTCGTGAGCTGAAGAAAACGATTCACTTGCAATCTTCTGTTATTTTGGCATCCGAGAAGAGTTTTGCAGAGTACTATGAACCGTTTGACAAATATCGTTCTTCATTTCTTCACACACTTACAGTGATTGGTTTACAAAGTAAATTTCGAAAGCTTTAGCGCCAATGCGCAGCTGTACTTGAAAGCAGTTTGAATATGTGTAAATCTGATAATCAAAAACTTAAGACTCAAATTGCTCTTTGGACATACACGGATAGCAATTCATAACCATAGCACAGTAGTGTTGATGTTTAACGTTGTGTTGATACAAAAAGGTATACAATTCCAAACCGCAGAATGTCTGTACCAAACAATACAAAGGTATAAAAACAAACATAAACTATCAATTATTCAAGTGCACTAATCGTGTTGCTTTTTTGATTTGTGTGTTCCATTAAACTCAAATTGGAGATGGTGGTCTTTTTTGTGCTTACAAATTTAACTGAACATATCGGAGACGAGTCCATAATAGTCATCGGTGATGAAACCGCGTTACGTATGTAAACATGTGTTTTCGTATGTTATGGTTGTTAACTTTCTTCATAGTGATATATGCATGTAAGAAGTCGAAGTAAGTTGGATTATATATGTACATTATATTATAATTCGTATGTGACGCGTTAGCACTAAAATAACTTTTTTTATTGCTTAATACCGAAACCTGTTTTTAACTAGATATAACATAGTAATCATTAATTGTAATATATTACGTTTGTCTAAACATTTTATGATAAAGACCAACGTTGTTATATATTGTGTAGTTTTCTTGTAGTTTTTGTCCTAATACTAATTTTACTATAAGTGTTAAATTTTTCATGTGCGTTTGAACAAGAAATAATTGAGGGATGTTTAGCTCACATAGTGCTTTTGGTAAGCTTTAGGGATACCGTGATGTCCGTCGTCCGTCAGTCAATGAGTGCGCCTGTTTAAGTTTTCTTCCTAAGATTTTAATATCTGAACCACTGGCAAATGTTAACGAATCTTTACAAGAATGATCCTTAGGTTCCCCGCTTTCAAAGTTTGTCAACGCTTTCCGGACCGCTACACATGTTTATCCCAAAAATGAATGTAATTCACAAATTAAAACTTTAAACAATCTTCTCGGAACCGATAATTCCAAAGTCTGTAATATTTTGTATGTGACATCAGTTAATATTTATCTGCAAAGATTGTTCCCGTGGTCACACTTTTTCAAGCCCACATTATAACATGATTGATTTTTGTCTTTTAAAAACACAGACAAGATGTGCACTATTTGAAATATAACATCAGATAATGGTAAAAGAGTAAGTTTGCCCTCGGTCGAAATATAAATAGGAGTGTGGGGCGGTGAACGTTTGTACTAAATTAACTTACATTGCATAAACCATGATACACTCTCTAACACCACTAGTCCTACAGCTTTGATATTAGGTATGTAACATCAAACAGTGGTCATCTACCACGAGAGTTTTCAAATCATGCGCCTTTCTTTTAATCTAACCACGTTCATTATGCAGGTGAGCGATTTATGACCATATTTTCCCTCTTGTTTAAGTTTCATTACTTGTTTTGTTTAGTTGTGTTATTATGAAATTGAATGTTTGTACATATATGTTTATAAGTAATAATCGTTGCACCATATTAGCGACTAAATTGATTTACAATCAGTATTGGTGTGTTATTTTTATAAATGGTGTGTATGGTAACTTTTAAAAAGTTAAGTTGTATATGTAATAGATTAGCAATTTAATAATATTTGCTTAACCACATGAATGATCGATGATGAGAGTTGATATATATTGCAGTTAACCGTTTCTAAAATATGTGTGTATGCATGTTGCAGTGTACAAATACTTTTTTGTAGCACCGATTTCTATGCACCATTTTAATAATTGAATTCATTTGATGAAATATATTATATTAATTGTTTTTTTTTCAGACTGTGTAAAGCATCAGTGTTCATTAAATTGTAACCAGATAACCACTGTACATTTAAAAAGTGGTTTATTACATGATTTAATGTCGTTGTATCCTTCTTAAAGCTATAATTTCTTGGTTTTAAAAATGGCCATTTAATTTTAATATGATTTGGACTACATTTATCGTAATTGTATGTTAGTATTGTTAGATATAGTAACTATAAAATGTGCATATTAGTTGTTATGTCTATGCACAGGATACTTATTTAGTATGAAGGAAAATCAAAAAGCAAATACAAAATCAGCCATCTCAGAAGTTCTGGAAAGAAAAACAATGTTTATGTATATCATTTTTTTTGTAGTATGCGTGTTATCTGAAACATTCGATAATGTATTATTTGACGAAAATAAATATGTGTAGAAAAACGTTTAAATGTTTGTTTTATAATGGATTGTTAGATGTACTTAAAAAAAAACAAGGCAAAATAAATGAGTTTGTCAAAGTAAAAACCTCGAACGAACGTCGTATATTCGACCCCCCCCCGCGAACCCCTCCTCTTGGTGTGGTCAGTTTTGACCCCAAGGGTAATTCTTTATTGAGAATAACATAATGTTACACATCTGCACTTTGTGGTTGAGAGATGTGAATTTTTGGCGTATCACGAATTTGTTATTTTTTCAAATTTTCGAATAAACTCTACGTAGAACTACGGACATTTTTAAGTAGGATTTCGACAAGTATATATGATAGACAGAAAGACAGACAGACTGACAGACATACAGACAGACAGACAGACAGACAGACAGTGAGACATACAGACAGACAGACGGACAGACAGACAGACGGTCATCGATGATGATTACAATATGCTTCCAATTCATAGCGGGTGCAGGTAAATGTAAAATACGCAAAATGATACAATCAACATTCATACAACATTCCGTAATAAGTGAAAATAACATATTTAACAGTTGGTTCAAATCAGTTTTTTCCATCGATTGATGCGATTCGCTACTTGAATGGCTTCTCCGCATTTTAGATCATTGACCTTAATTGCATGAAGTACTTTCTTTGCGTAAGTTCAATACGAAAAACCTACACACGAAATATCAGAAAACAGTATGTTAAAGGCGAGCGACCATTTACAATTGAGTTATACTTTCGATTTAATTGTATAAAAATAACAACTTTAGCAATTCTACTGCAGCGATTAATCATTGTTCATGTAGGTAAATTCAGACATATGAACACATGAGAGAATTGTCGTTTACAGTTTAAGCAGTCGACATACTATTGTTTGTTCAAATGAACATTATAATAAATAGTTTCTATTTATACCCGAGCAGATGAATAACCTTAACTGTCTGAACCGTAAATAGCATTGCAAGTTATCCCCCTTGCAAAATTAGTTTGATATATATTATCGATGAAAATGTAACACAATTCAGTAGATACATTAAGGAATCATTTAAAATAGCTTGATATATGTTATCGATGAAAATGTAACACAATTAAGTAGATACAATAATGAATCATTCAAAATAGCTTGTTATATGGTATCGATGAAAATGTAACACAATTCGGTAGATACATTAATGAATCATTCAAAATATCTTAAACCGATTGTGACACTAATAACAAAAATGGTTCATTATTGCATTGTCAGCTTACGATATAGAAAATGACAAACCTTATATGTGTATCATTAGTTAGGTGAAAAGTCTCTATGTTGCATGGAATGCAAAGATGTTAAGAAGGAACATCAGCCTCATTCATTACCACAAATGTTCTTCAAGTTTGTGTGTGTTTCTTTTACTAGATATATATCATCACAAGTGGGAAAAAAAACGTTGTCTTCACTCGTCAACTGTCCTCGACGATTGTATTACTTGTTTGTCATTGTATTACTTGTATTTAATTGTATTACTATTATTTCAAGTGAAAACAATGTATTAAAGAGTACACTTATAGTTGACAAAGGACCCGTGCGTTCTGCTGCGATTTTTTACTACCTACACCTATAGAGGATATTTGTTCATGTCAGTGTAAGATCGTTTGTTATTNCATAAACCTGAAACGTTTGAGTTCAATAAACTGAACATGACTTTAATTGAAACTGTATCTGATTTGAAACGAGATGCAATGATACTTTGTTTGGCCACCCACAGTGAAGACATACTTAATAAAAAGGTTGTGGTTTTAAGCAAGCGAATTTCCAATACTTCAAAGAATGCCGCTTTCAGAGCGGCTTTCTTCAATCGCGAAAACAATGAAAGACGTGAATTGATGATTATATTGAATGAAGCGCGTTTATACGCCTAGCAGCTTGGAATCAGCACAGAATCATTGTTTCTTGTTGCTTAGAGATTTAGAAAAGATGTGCGTGAGCTGAAGAAAACGATTCACTTGCAATCTTCTGTTATTTTGGCATCCGATAAGAGTTTTGCAGAGTACTATGAACCGTTTGACAAATATCGTTCTTCATTTCTTCACACACTTACAGTGATTGGTTTACAAAGTAAATTTCGAAAGCTTCAGCGCCAATGCGCAGCTGTACTTGAAAGCAGTTTGAATATGTGTAAATCTGATTCTCAAAAACTTAAGACTCAAATTGCTCTTTGGACATACACGGATAGCAATTCATAACCATAGCACAGTAGTGTTGATGTTTAACGTTGTGTTGATGCAAAAAGGTATACAATTCCAAACCGCAGAATGTCTGTACCAAACAATACAAAGGTATAAAATAAACATAAACTATCAATTATTCAAGTGCACTTATCGTGTTGCTTTTCTGATTTGTGTGTTCCATTAAACTCAAATTGAAGATGGTGGTCTTTTTTTGTGCTTACAAATTTAACTGAACATATCGGAGACAAGTCCATAATAGTCATCGGTGATGAAACCGCGTTACGTATGTAAACATGTGTTTTTGTATGTTATGGTTGTTAACTTTCGTTGTTATATACTGTGTAGTTTTCTTGTAGTTTTTTGTCCTGTTACTAATTTTACTTGAAGTGTTAATTTTTATTTAATGTGCGTTTGAACAAGAAATAATTGAGGGATGTTTAGCTCACATAGTGCTTTTGGTAAGCGTTAAGGATACCGTGATGTCAGTCGTCCGTCAGTCAATGTGTGCGACTGTTTAAGTTTTCTTCCTGCGATTTTAATATCTGAACCACTGGCAAATGTTAACGAATCTTAACAAGAATGATCCTTACGTTCCCCGCTTTTAAAGCTTGTCAACTCTTTCTGGACCGCTACACATGGTTATCCCAAAAATGAATGTAATTCACAAATTTAAACTTTAAACAATCTTCTCGGAACCGATAATTCCAAAGTCTGTAATATTTTGTATGTGACATCAGATAATATTTATCTGCAAAAATTGTTCCCGTGGTCACACTTTTTCAAGCCCACATGATAATATGATTTTTGTCTTTTTAAAACACGGACAAGAGGTGCACTATTTGAAATATAACATCAGATAATGGTCATCTAGTAAGTTTGCCCTCGGTCGAAATATAAATAGGAGTGTGGGGCGGTGAACGTTTGTACTTAATTAACTTAAATGGCATAAACCATGTAACACTCTCTAACACCACTAGTCCTACAGCTTTGATATTAGGTATGTAACATCAAACAGTGGCATCTACCACGAGAGTTTTCAAATCATGAGCCTTTCTTTTAATCTAACCACGTTCATTATGCAGATGAGCGATTTATGACCATATTTGCCCTCTTGTTTAAGTTGCATTACTTGTTTTGTTTAGTTGTGTTATTATGAAATTGTATGTTTGTACATATATGTTTATAAGTAATAATTGTTGCACCATATTAGCGACTAAATTGATTTACAATCAGTATTGGTGTGTTATTTTTATAAATGGCGTGTATGGTAACTTTAAAAAAGTTAAGTTGTATATGTAATAGATTAGCAATTTAATAATATTTGCTTAACCACATGAATGATCGATGATGATGATATATATTGCAGTTAACAGTTTCTAAAATATGTGTGTATGCATGTTGCAGTGTACAAATACTTTTTTAAGCACCGATTTCTATGCACCTTTTTAATAATTGAATTCATTTGATGAAATATATTTTATTAATTGTAATTTTCTTCAGACTGTGTAAAGCATCAGTGTTCATTAAATTGTAACCAGATAAACACTGTTCATTTAACAAGTGGTTTATTACATGATTTAATGTCGTAGTATCCTACTTTAAGCTATAATTTCTTGGTTTTAAAAATGGCCATGATTTGGACTACATTTATCGTAATTGTATGTTAGTATTGTTAGGTATAGTAAATATAAAAAGTGCTTATTAGTTGTTATGTCTATGCACAGGATACTTATTTAGTATGAAGGAAAATCAAAAAGCAAATACAAAATCAGCAATCTCAGAAGTTCTGGAAAGAAAAACAATGTTTATGTATATCATTTTTATTTTGTAGTATGCGTGTTATCTGAAACTCTCGATAATGTATTATTTGATGAAAATAAATATGTATAGAAAAACGTTTAAATGTTTATTTTATAATGGATTGTTAGATGTACTTAAAAAAACAAGGCAAAATAAATGAGTTTGTCAAAGTAATAACCTCCAACGAACGTCGTATATTCGACCCCCCCCCCC
>VMBQ01014218.1:0-10672 GCA_007657795.1 Dreissena rostriformis | reverse complement strand
TAGGGATGCAAGAGGTTAACCGGTTAACCGGTTAACCTACCGAACGACCAGTTAACCGGTTACATTTTCGGCAAAAGGTTAACCTGGAAAAAAATATTTGATTATGTTTTTTTTTCATCGAATAACTTGTACGTTTTTACTTTTTTCGCGTGACATACTGCCAAATTGCGCTGGCGACTAGTTAAAACAACATGCCGCACAGTCGACGGTAATAAATAACGTGTCAACAAACACAGCAATAAAGCAATAAATCAATACCTTTATGATAACAAATAGGGGTACGTTTTGATAATTGGCACCATTGTTTTGTTTGACTCGCGAAAATTTAACTAGCGAACTGCGGGGAGTGGGGGCTATTAGCGAAGACGTAATTGACACGTTTATCGAACTCGCGATAAAAAACAGTTTAGACAATGCACGGCTTTTTTTGATGTTTTGTTAACCAATATCCAACACTGATTGCTCGCGAAAATACCGTGTTTTATAAGTAACAATTTTATGAAGAAATGCATTCGTAGTTAAAATCTTGTCGAGTAAACGTCGTATTTGTTTCTGAGAAATTACTATCATTATTGTAATTTACGTCACCATGTCTCGTCATCCGAGATATATCCCGTTGTTTGTGGATTGCTCGTTAACAGTCTGAGCTGCTCGAGTGACGATAGTGCGTTGATAAGTCGCGTGAAGGAGACACTCCGGGACGAGTTGAAACGCCGTTTCCGGCCTTACGAGTCTGAGACGGCCGCAAGCATACCAGTGGTAACATCCCTACTTGATATCCGGTACAAGCGCCTTAACTTCCTGACACCGGAACTGAAGAATAAGACGCGTACAGCACTCGAAGGAATGATGGAGGAGGTACCACTACGTGTTCATACCAGAGATGATAGTCAGCAGCCTCCGACTAAAAGGCCAAGGTTCAGCTTCCTGATCACATCCCCGACAGAGGCTACAAACCATGAAGATGAGTTGGATGCGTACATGCGGGTGAATTGTGAATCCGATGGCGACCCGTTGGTGTGGTGGTGTGAACACAGACAACGTTTCCCAACAATAGCGCATGTCGCCCAGAAGCTGTTGTCCGTGCCATCGACATCCGTGCCATCGGAGCGAGTGTTCTCCAAAACAGGGCGTCTTGTTACAAAGGCTCGCAACCGCATCAGCCACAAGCTTGTTGACAAGGTCATTTTCTTGACCAAATGAACAATGTTGTGCTTTGCATGTTGTGCAAATACTTGTATATGTGATGTTTTGTTTGAACTGTCCGATTGATTTTCACTGTTTGTAGTGTATCACTGATTTATTCTGCAGACAGAACTAGGAACTGTGAATAAAAAATTAACTCAGAATCTGAATTTGTGTGCTTTATTTTACCCACATTTAAATGTAAAATGAACATTAAACGATAATAATTCGGCTACAGACGCTAAAATGCAAATAACAAAATAATTGAAAATATGCAATTATCCAATAAAGAGAGATGCGGATTCGTTGAAACACATGACCCTCTTTACGTCAACCATAAGGAAAAAAACATGTTAATATTAGGTCAATTTGAGCTTTAAAAATGGAAACATAATTAACAAAGAAACACACCATTTTGTGAGCGATATGACGCGAACGTAATATAAGCGGCCCAATCAAAAATAAAATAATGACGCAAGCGATCTCAAATTAGAAATTACTTTCGTTTCTATAGAGCGGTTCGAGCGGTATGACATTTTTATGGACTCTAACATTGAAACTACCTAAAGCGTTTCGGTTAACCGGTTAATAACCGGTTACGGCAAAAGGTTCACCGGTTACTGATTTGTGTAACCTCTTGCATCCCTAGTTTATTCAATTCTTAAACACAATTCTTGTTCATTCTCAGTCTAAATCTGTGTTTAAATACTTAAGTGCTGGATTAAATAATTATCCGGGATAATCAGGAACTATATGCAATATGTGATCATCTTAATTTTTCCGCCAACTCGCAAAAAATTGCGAGTACCTAAATTGTGCACTCACATTTTAGACACGTTTTTTTAAATTAACTCGCAAATGGCCGATTTGTAATGTGTTTAATTCGAGCCCTGAGGAAGTCTCTTATTAGCAAAAATCCAGTTAATGCGGACTACACAGGCTTATCTGATACAACACTTTACACTATCACAGATGCATTTAACCCCATTTTCCCCATAGGGAGGCTCATATTCAATACACGTTTATTATTTTTTTAATGAATCCAATGACATGTTTAGAATTTCATTTTGTAAAATGCTTAATGTGTATCGTGTGTGCACTGGTGAAATATTAGAGTTGTGATTGAAAAATATTGCAGAGAACATAACTCTTTCAGTGCTGGAACCGAATTTTAAAGGCCTTTGCAAACAGTTTGGATCCAGATGAGACGCCGCAGAACGTGGCATCTCATCAGGATCCAAACTGTTTGCTATTCTGATAGTGGTCTTTGAAAAAAAGTGAAGAAAATTATGATTTTAGAAATTCAGCAGACAACATTTTAGCAGACGACAAATATCCCAGCATGCAAAGGGATAAAGTATCCACCATAGCAAATTTGCTAAAACCCGAGAACATCTAATCTTTTCAAGTAAACCCTTATGGCTACACTTTAATTATAATATAAGAAAGGGATCAGACATATGAATGAGTTACAAACTGTTCAAACATTCTCAAATCTTCACATCTTTGGTTGGTCAAGGTTTATAATGGAAAGTTTAAACTTATTCTCAGTGAAAGGCCTTATTGTCATTCATCAAAAATAAAAATAAAACAATCCAATGTGTAATTTGATAAAATCGCAAATAAAATACATGTGCTCCTTTGCAAAAAATAGTTTCCAATTAAACATGTGATTAAAAATAAACCATTGAAATTTGTGTAAGCTGTTACCAAGGATAGCTTCCCAATTCACTTATTTTATTTAGGCTGATAACCATGGCCAACTATGGTCTGTCTTTTGCCACCATTGCCGACCATGGTCCATGATGTTTGTGACCATGTCCAACCATGGTCCTGATCATGTTCCACTATGGTTTTTGATGGCTGACAATAAAATACCATGGTCAACTATTAAAAACAATGGTGACCATGGTCTACCATGGTCATGGTTTCGCCTGGGAACTGATTAAGGTTTTGAAAATTGTACAATATTATCAATTTTTATAGTGTTTCAATTTGACATTGCCAAGTTTCTGTTCCATTCAGATGTCATTGAAATGTCATACGCCATACATGCCATAAATTTTCAGACCGATTCAGTCTTCAAAATTAGCACACGCCCGATCGCCCGTGGCGAGTAAAATTACNATGCATATCATTTGGAAACTTTTGATCAAAAGGCTTGAGTTTTGTTAACATTTTAAGTTCTGATGTTCATTAGATTAAAACGTTTTCTTAACAAAATTTACTCCAAAGAATACAGAAAGAATATACACAAGGTTAACACTTTTATTAAGTAATACACACACTTTTTATTTGTACTTTAACAACCGGCTTCTTGGCGATGCCCTTGACAGTGCGGTTACTTGCAGCTTTTGTGAAGACATAATTTCCTGAAAGTAGTTCGTCTACAACAGCTATGCACCAATACAATATTGATATGAAGTCATCACCCAGAATCACATTGCAACAACAATCACATGCTTGACATCTACAAATGGAGTGTTTACCAGATCATTATATATAGGCTATAAATATCTTTTATCAGACTTTATTAACTATTGGATACACTACTTATGAGAGAAATTCGTCATTGGTAGAAACACTGTTAATGTGTTAATGTATAGACAATGTTGAGATACATTGGTGGCATACGCGAAATTCCACCAAACGTTTTTTATCCGTGTTTTAACTTTCATGTTTGTAGATGGAGAAGATTATGGATCGTATTTGTTTATTATAAACATGTTGCAGAATACAATATGTTTGCAAGTTTAGTTAATTTAAAATGTGTTTTTTTTTTCAAAACTATACTTGTGTTGTATCGTGCATGAAGTTAACTAAAACTCGTACATAAGATATTTATGTGCGATTACCTGTTGCTGAATTGTGCACGATGCTAGCACTAACTCGTACACAAGATATTACTGTGCAATTACTAACTTTTATTTTATCTACGTTTTAGTTCCGAAATATTCCGATTCGTTCCACGTTATTTGCCAGTTGTTTGCATGTTGTGATAGTTATATTCATAATAGAAATCATAACTCAAAAATGCGATATATAATTCCAAAGTTTATCCTCACAATATGTTCATCATTCAAATATCAAAACATTGCAAATTGTTGACGTTCAAATGACTCGGTATTGCAGAAGCAATTGGAAAGAAAGTACGCATTTCCACCAAATTGACATAAATGTTTTCGAGCACCGTAGTGAAACCGACATAAAACAGCCGTTTAAGTCATTTAATCAAGAATGATTTATGCATGGCAGAATTGTGTGCGAACACTTTTTGTGTTTATTCAAAAGTATTTTCATTATTGGTGGACTTGATTAATCGGATGTCTAATTGGTTTTTGTTTTAAATTGGTTGGTGGTCATAAAATCATGAAAATAGACAATTAACATGTAAACAACCCTTAATAATGTATTACACGCGGTTTTAGCCCTCGAGTCTGAGAACAAGGTGCAATGTACTAGTTTCACCATCCCCCGAAATGATTGACATCGACCGTACAAACGCAGTTTTATTATGCGCACTTTGTGTTTGTTATGTGTTTAGGTGTTGCTCTCTTTTGTGGGTGATAATTGTTTCCCTATCACGTATGATATGCCATTTATATTCGATTGGCAAAACTAGTTTTGTATAACTTATATAAGAGTCACGTTTTTACACGTTCATCCCAAGAAATGATATAGTTAATACTGCAATAGTATTACTCTTTCATCTCATACACCTAACATCTCAAAAGGAATGTTTAATAAATGTTTTCAAATATGCATAATCAGCTGTGTCTTTGCGTGTCAAATGAAGTCGAAGAATGATAACTAATCGAATAGCTCCCAGTAGAATAATACACACGCAAACATATAGCTGTTTTCGGTTAAACGACCCAGACACATAAACCAGATGTGACCCGTTGAAATGCGTGTCTCTTGTTGTTTCTGGTATATGTCGGTACCGACCTTCAACGAATTACAAGTACATTTACATATGTTCACTGCTAGTTTCACATTATTAACAATCTCATATATTTATTGAATTAAATTTCCCGTCGATGTTTCCGTTTCTTTCTTTGACACTGACCATTCAACTAGATTTTATTGATTGAAAATGCGGTTCGTTGTTGCAAAAGATAAATTTATAAATTAAACTACTTAAAAAAACGCACACTGTTTTAATGAATGACTGTGCATGTGTGGATAGACATATACGTGCGATCGGTCAGATTGTTAATGCCTACGCAGGTTCAGTTACGCCTACAATTTGTTGAACTATAAGCATTATGATACTACTGTAAGCCACTGTTGCAATATAGCAAAATATACAACTTCTGAAACTCTATCAGGAGAGAACACCTTTTTCTTATCCACTACTTTTATAACATGACATATATACATGGCTTAAACAAAGATTGCTTTGCTACGATAGATCGTCAACCAACTAATATTAGTGGTCATATCGTAATACAACTTAAATTATCATACATTTTTTTTTAAATCAACTAGAAGTAATAATATTTTAAATAAATGGTAGTCTATTGTGTCGATAAAATAAAAATATTGTATTCAAAAGTATTACATTTCTGCGCGTGATATAGGTATTTTACCATTGTTTAGATCGTGTACTTAGTATTAGACATAAGAAATGATTTATGCTCTCAATATAGTAAACTGATCACACTGGGGACTATATTATGACAAATAGCTAACAATTTAGAGGTATTCACAGACAGTGAATGCAGTGAATAACCTCTAGGCTATTTAGAAAGAATAATGATATATTTCATATGGAAACCGTACATTGTGGGTTTTATTTCTCATTGAATTGTAATTTTGTATCAAATTGGAATAACAGTTTTTACCAAATTGTTTTCATATTACACACACTGAAAATTAACTGTTTACAAATGCAAAAATAATCTGATCCGACGGTAAGATTTAAAAGTGTACATATTTGTTCCACAATATTTCATCTATTCAAATGAATGAAATCTAAGTAGAATAGATATTCTTATATGTCGTTGTGTATACAAAATGAAACGACGATTTGATTTGCAAAATAGTATAAACTGTTAATATACAGCTTTTCTTCGTGAAATTTCAACCATTATATTTAAGTCAGCGATCGTGTTAACGTTCTCCGTTAAGTATTGTTAGCCGTTGTTGAAGCATATGACCGAGGCTCATTGGCAAAGCCCGTAATTTATACTGTACATCGTTGGCTGAGTGAAGGTATTGTTCAGTGGCAAACGTGTCTGCAGCTGAATAATTTGGATTTGATTGAATTTTACTACAAAAAGCTGTGGTGACAAACCTGTCTTCGTCTTTCGTAAACGTGTTCTCTTCCTAAGCATTTCATCGTTTTCATGTGTGATTATCGTCTTTGTTTCTTTTTTGCTACAGTTATATCTTGGAAAAGAAATATTGATAATATTCTTACTGTTTTGAACGTTGATAGAAGGTATTAGCTCATTTGGACCAGTGCTGTATTATTTTGTAAAGGTCCCTTAAGACAATATTACACCTTTATTGCATTATCTATTTCTGTGAATTTCGTGGTGCACTCTTTCTGTTAGACATCTATTAATATGAACGGCTTGGCATCTTTAGAGGTGAGTTCTTTGGTCATCTCTAAGATTTGGCGCTGAAACGCTATTATTGACATCATGCTCTGCATGGATGTCGACCAAATTGACGATGTCTACCCTCTTTTTTTGAATAAGGCTCATGTGAAAAAATAACAGAAGTATATATCAGAGACGAAGATGACATGTTATCTACGTCTCTGTATATATTGAACGTTATTGTTTGCATTCTGGTTGTGATTCTTTAGGTATAGTGCTATTCTTATTTGTTATTTCGTCTAAAAGCCGTTGCGCTGAAGCTTCGTTCGATATGTTCTTTATTATGCCCCCCTTGAAGAAGAGGAGGTATATTGTTTTGCTGGATAAAGGTCGGTCGAACTGTCTGTCGGTCGGTCTGTGTGTCTGTCGGTAGACCAGTTAGTTTCCGGTCAATAACTTGTGAACGGATTGACCGATTGGCTTGATACTTCACATGTGCATTGGCCTTGGACAGCAGATGACCTCTATTGCAATTGGGGTCACTAGGTCAAAGGTCAAGGTCACTGTCACAATAAGTGTGAACATCGTTTCCGATCAATAACTCGTCAACGAATTGACCGATTAGCTTGATACTTCACATTTGCATTGGCCTTGGACAGTAGATGACCCCTATTTTGTTTGTATATTCGTTGCATCAACTTTATTTAGTGCGTCTTTATCCATTGCTGTTTTTCGGCCGAACACGCTTATTTTATTTCCTCTGCAAATTATATTCTATTTAAAACTATTTAAAGTTTCAAGAGCACCTGTTTCTCTACATCTATTTTGCCATTGTTTTGTGTAGCATTTTGAACGTATTTTGTTGACCTTTACTATTCTGTTGTAATAAATTGCTCTTGATGTATTGAACTTATTTTTCAAAAGCCCAATTTGGAAATCTTTGAACTGAACGATTTGTTACTTGCTCTAGATATCTGACCTCTGTTTGTGATTCATGTTGTATGTGATGTTTGTCTTGCATTTTTATCGTTAAAATAGCGTTTTGACGGCTAGGAAGCACACTCGGTTTTGATACAAGCGTCACCATTCTCAAACTTCATCACATTTTCTGTTTTAGAATATACCTTTCTATCCAACATAAATTTTGAATAATCTAACTCAGATCTACCTTTGTCTTTTCTCCCTATGTTCATTGCCTCGTCTTCATCAGATGCTGTTTCTTTTAATACTTTTCAAAATACGATGAGCTGCGATCGGAGCGAATACCCTTAACATCAACTTCAAGTTTATCATTAAGACATGAAGTAATGATGTATCCATTCCTGCATATGTGTAAGCAATACATTAAATGTGTGTTAATTTTGAAATTGATTGATGTGATATCAGAGGCAGGTAGAATGTTCACTCCGTTTCCGATCTCACATTTGGGAAACGTACACATACTATTATTTTATGAAAGAAGGCATCGTAAATACGTTATCATAGTCAATTTAAGATTGTTTTGATTATTTTGAGCTAACATAACAACACACCGATCAACAAATATCAGTTAACACCTTGCTATGCGAGCTTTTAAAGCTTTGTCGCCTAAACACAAACATAATATTCCAAGGACACCATTTGTTATTGTAATACAATTGGGGGTGTATAAACATATTCATTCAATACAGTGCTTTTAATTTAGACGCCTTTTGGTGTCAGGTGTCAGGTTCTACGCTCACAGAAAACATGCGTCCGAAACATATTCATATACTTGTTGAATTATGAATTAGTATTAGTGGGGTGGTTGATCGTTGATGCCGCAGTTGTTCCCTGGTTTCTTGAAACCACTCTGTGATTTCAGATGCTTCCCTGATTAAGGCACTATCATTAATAATTAATATGCCATAAAATAGCTACAATTATTTAAATTCTGCTTTTAACACTTAATAAAAGATTGTTTTAACTCGCAAGGCCATGTCGAACAATCAGTACGTTAGTGTGAATAGACTATTGTTTTAAAATTGTAAATAGAGATTGTCAAAATAGTGACGAATGATTCCCCGACGCCACGTGTTTATATGCGCGGCAAGTTGATCAAAAAAACAATCTTAACCATTGGACGTCGCAAGTTTTGACAACTACACTGGTTTCAGTTATTTTTTATATATAAATCTACATAAGTCATGTGACCTCGTATTACCTGTTTCGTTTCGACCCTAGTGGCACGATTCGAAAACAAAACTGGTAGAGGAACATTATACGATGTTGCTTAAAAATTATTAATACAAGATGGAAAGATAAACAAACTATTGTGCTAAAAAGGTGTATATTGATCTTGTGCAACATAGGGCTTTGATAGTTTTTACCCTTTGAGGCATATTTTGAGAAAGATTTGCTGATAGTGTATATTACACATCATGATGTTTAAGAAATTATAAGTTGAGAAGTGGCGTAATATTTCTATTGTTTAACGTACGATTATAAAATGCACATTCATATTTTCGTAGAAACATTATCTGCAAATTCGAATTGTGTACGTTAAAAAATGTATGAGAACGCATGCGGGCAAGTTTGTGTCTGTGGACAGACAGACATCAGACGTGCCAAGTTTAAGTATGCCCCCTTTTACATTTATAATGAATACAAAACTACATTCTGCGTTGCAGTGAAGCAAAACGGAAGATGATTCGACTGTTGACGATGATAAGACTGTTGACGATGATAAGACTGTTGACGATGATAAGACTGTTCAAGTATCTTGCATGTCATATTTTACCATCAACATCGAAAAGGAATGTTACTTGAATACTAGTATGTTTATGAAACATTACGACGTGCACGTTCATTCTATATACATTAAATACAACATATGGAGACATAAAACAGAACATATTTTGTTTTTTAAGGAAAGCCTGTTCATACAGTACATTTGTAACTATATTGACTTAAAGTGGTGTTTTAATTGCATAATCGTATTACTACGTTGATATTAAATAACCAAATTTTATCAAACCATGCATTGAACGCGCAATAAAATACATTTTATTGAAATAAATATTTGTCACATTCTTTCCTTAACTGTACTAATTAAAAAATGCGCGTCAGTTTAAAGTTATATAACAAAGGAAAACGACTCATTAACCATGTGTTCAGGAAAAGCAAACATAAGGTTGATCTCGTGCATGTTACCAATTTGAAGTTTTTCACTAAAATGCAAAATATTCATACATTCTAATGCTCTGGATGATATGAAAGCTGATCACACATGGCAGTACACATTAGACATTGTGAATCCTAACCTCTTATGTCAAATCTATGCACAGTTCCTATAATTTATAAACGTTTTTCTTGTGCACGAGGGATTGCTTTTATTTCTTCCGACTCAACGAATACTGTCTTTACAGTATTGCGGATACCGACACAATATGTATATGTTTATTCATGTATAAATGATTCTTTTAATTTAAAAGATGTTTCAATGTGAAATAACCATATTTTCGATAGAACATATTACCAATACTTCCAATGAACTATGATATCGTTTAGCTAGATTTATTACTGCATTAATAGTTTATCATAGCAAATTTGAAAACTCAGCAAAACAGCACACAGTTAATAAAATACAGATGATAACACTTGCTCTGGAACACCGACCAAGCATTGCAAACACATTGCCTAAAATCCTCTGTTTATCAGTGTTGTTCTGTAATTTAGTTATTCAAACAACAAAATGCGTGTGGTGGAGAGGATTATGTTCATAAATAACGTTTCATAAAAGTACATTTACAGAAATCGATTCGTAAATTGCCGGAATCAAAGCGAATCGGCGCATACGATCAGAATAAAGATACATCGATGAACAGAACAAATTGGTATAATACACACGATGGCCCCGTTTCATAAACAATTCTTACGTTTTTCGTAAGAATTCTGCGATTTTTACGTACGAACGTTCT
>VMBQ01014216.1:0-15177 GCA_007657795.1 Dreissena rostriformis | reverse complement strand
TACTACAACTTATAGCCAATATAGGGGGCATGCATGTTTTACAAACAGCCCTTGTTACATTTATATTGAATATTTTTCACTACTTAAGATTGTACATACCTCATGTTCAACATAAATTCTATGGTAGAAGGATATAACTTAATGCAAATTAATAAATCTTTATTTCAGGTTGTCAAAAACCAGACAAACAAAGTAAGTAACAATTTTACACACATACATGTTTTTATGAAAATATCAGAAGCAGTTTTGCTTGGCTTATTTCCCAAAGAGAATCCAGATAAGAGTTTAGAACTAAAACATGGTTGCTTTTTTAAAATTTTAGAAATGAAACAAGGTTAATCAGAATATTATATTTATATACGTATTCAGAATTAAAATAAAATCGAAATAAAATGATGATCAGAGGCATGGTGAAAGCTTAGGAAATAAAAAGTTAAAAAAAAATACATTTTACTGTTTATGTATGATGATTTATTTATGTTGTACATAACTGTCTATGTCATTGCTAGTTGGTGGTTAGTTAGTTGGTTAATTAAAAAAAAAAACTACACCAAGGTGAACGTCCGAAGGCATTTAGGTCCCCTTGTTATTGTACTGCCTGCAGTAAATGTGCAAGAAATTGCTGCCCTAGGCCAGCCAGTTAAATTACCAGGCTTGTGTCTGTGACCTTAAGAGGATNGGTCAGCTAGCACTATAGGTCCCCTGGCAGCAATTTATCTAAAAATCCACAGTTTTCAGTAATGTGCTTGTCACTTACACGGCCACCCCATCCATTAGAAAGGTACGACACAGTTCCTTGTGGTGTGATGCCTATCCAATATTTAACTGTATGATGATGCTTGTAAGGTGACCAGGTTTCTGCACGTGCAGTAAGCCCACTTGGTTTTTCGCAAAAAACTTCAAAACAATCAATGAAAACTGTGCATTTCTTAGCAAAATTCTTTCTGAATTCCATTGGCAGTCTTTTTTAAAGGCTCCTTTTCGGCCATCAAATGGAGGCCTTCAAAATGGCCGCCGGACATTTGATGACGTCACGTGTAATACCTTAATGGCGCAGTTAATTTAAAAAGGGCATTTTAACGCGTTGTTTATGCAAAACAGGGCAGTTATACGTGTGGTGCCTTTTTTGCTATGAAAATACTGGCATAGATTATTACTTATCAATTATAACGCCTATGGGTATATTTGTATAGGTTATTATTACTTATAATTCTAATGTGATTATAATATTTATCATTAAGTTGAAGGATGCATTTCTTACTTTTTTGCATTTCTTACGCATAATCATGTGTGAAACAAAGAAGACAACATGTTGCAGACGCTTATTTTGCGGACAAGTTAGGTTATAGGGCAATAAAGATGTTATTAATAAGGGCGCATGGCGTTTTTTGCCTTTGAAAAAGGCAGAGTGGCGATTCGGGAGGGCGGCTTGGCGCAACGCCACGCTAAAATGGCCTGGGAAAAACACTATATAATTAAACCACTAGCCCGAATTATGATTCTTTATTGGGGGTGGAAACAGACAAAAAATCCAATAGCCCGACTATATAAATTATAAATTTCTAGTAGCTTGAATATAACATTTCACCAGTCCCGGGCTGTCGGGCTTATAGGTAGAGTGAAGACTGACATTGTATTAATGTAAACTGATGGCAACACATTGAACAAGAGTAAGTATCTCATAATCAGAACACGTATAAAAAAAAGTATACAAAGGTACAATAGGAAGGAAAACAGATCTAAGATATTTTTTTGAGACTCGTTTAAACATTAGGTTGAGCAACTAAACAATCTTTGTGCTATTACTGTGGCAATTGTTTTGTCTTCATTAGTTTGGCATGGGCTTCAGCCTGGCTTTCCCTACCGTTTACATTACAACGGGATCTACTCATGTTCACCAATTATTCAGCCATAACTTAACCATTTATTAGAATTGCATTTCGTCAGGATTTTTCCTGGCCATTTGGGGAAAAATGCAATTTCGGGTTTCATATACAGTGGAAATCGAATGGTTTGTACTCGATTAGCTCGAATTTTCCGTTAGTCTCCAACTCTCTTCAAAGCATCAATTTTTTAATGCTCTATATTCATATAAATTTATGTTGTTTGACTCGAACTCGTGAGGGTCGAATTATCGTATGGCTCGAACTGTTTTAACAGTCCCGGACACAATGTTCACACCTTCTTTTGTTTGTTTGGCTCAAACTCGCCTCTGGTCGCATAAAGCTGTTAATGCATAAGGAGCGCTTGATTAAAGCCACTCCATAATTGTTGCAAGCATGTCATTGGCTCAATTGTTAATTGATTTGAGTAAAAGATGTCAAGTGCTGTTTAATATTGCAATGATGTGTTTGTAAGGCGTATGCATGTTTTGTTTAGTGCTGTTTCTTACACGTAACTTTAAATGTGCTACGTAAAAAAGTGCTGATATAATATAAAAATATATATATACATTTTTTAAATGAAATTGTTTAATCTTTGTGTAACTGTATAAAAATTAATTATTGAAAATATTCAGTTGAACTTTATTGAATTTCGGAGGCAGTCCCCCACCTGAAAAGTATACTTTTTTTTTTTTTTAAATAGAAAGATGCGTCTCATGATTATTATCTCAATTCTATTTCAATTTAATCTTTTCAAACATACTTAATTATGAAAAAAGCAATGAATATAGTGCAAACATGTACAAATGTAATAATGAGAGAATAAGTAAAAAAAAATCCCCCAAAATGGGAATCGCCGGGAAAATTCCCCCTCCTAAGGGCTGCGGACCCCTTCCCCCAAAGTAGTGTGAGGGCGCTGCATTTTTAACTCCTCTGTTGATGTTGAAAGTTTGCGGGAAGGCCACAATGATTTTTGTTTATTCCCTGCTTGCTTACGAATAAATTCGTTAAAATGGAAACTAAAACGCACATGCTTGTCAATGTTTATTTCTCCCTTTGTGAAATGTACTCATACATTTTTTGTATACTGATGACGTAGTGTGTTATTCGTTTGGGGATGCAGCAAAAATCTTTGGATACCGTATATACACTTATGTCATTCAGAAAATGCAACCAATGAAAAACGTTTTACACTATTGGAGTATTCATTAATAATTTGGTAAAATCTAACTTTTGCCTTGAAACTTTTCTGAAAATAGCTTATGGAATTGCAAATTTCGCCGTAATTTTATTACTGGACACGAGGTCCTGCAATATAAGAATCATTTCCGGATTTTCAAATTTATTATCGGAAAAATCTGAGGACCGACGGTTTTTGGGAAGGACTGGCCCTTTCAGATAAAATTTGTACAAAAAAATAATATAACATACATTAAAATTATTTGCCAGGGCTCCAGAAAAGAGGCGTATCTGCGCATTTACGCATTGAAAAAATAAAAAAACGCATTAAAAATCGGCCCAGTACGTAACAAAACGCAATACAAATCTTGGTACAAATTTTAAATCGATGAAAGTGCATAACCGGTTTAACCAATAATCCAGTTGAGTTTTTAGTGTAAGTTTCTCTTTGAATCAAAAGTAAGTCAGTCAAAATAAGCTTGTAATAAAAATGGCGGCCCATCATGTTTGTGGATCAACAAAGGGACATTTTAAGCGACCAGCGACTCTTGCGGGAATATTTTAACAGGGTTGCCACTTAACTTGAAAAGTCAGGAAAATTTAATTTTTTTACAAGGTCAGTGAAAAGTCAGGGAATTTAAAAAAACGGTCAGTAAAAAATGAAATTACAGAAAAGTCAGTGAAAAGTCAGGGAAAAATAAAAATTTGGGTCGATGTATAATTTATTAAGTGGCTGTGGCAGTCTTCAGGTATCATTTGTTTTAGTAGATTCAACAGTTTATTTTTTATTTGAAATGTTTTGACTATTTCTATGTACATAAAATATTAACATGTGTAAAGCATGTTCAAAAATGTATTTTTTTTTTGTATCCTTGAAGTCTGAAAGGCTTTGCAACCCTTGCCCCCAGAGCTGATTAATTCTATATGTTATGCTTTGTAGGATCATTAGAGATGACACCATGAAAGAGCTACACTAACTTTGCTTATTTATTTCAGTTATCAAGAAGACCTGCTTCTGCTCCTAACTGCATGATTTTCATGTATTAACCTACCATTTATCACAGATCACAAATTGATTTTCTCTTCTAATTTCAGATTTAATATAATGTACACATAAATAGACATATTACCAGCATGAGTAAACAGACATTATTTAATGATTGTTGGCTCCAAGACCCTGAGTTTTCATCATTGTATGTAATGGATATTGTATATGGACAGTTTTTTGTGTCATAGGTGTTGTGCTACTACTGTATTGCCGTAACTAACATCACATGTATCTACCTAAAGAAGTATGTTTTGTTCATAGATTTTGAGACATAATCATATTATGTGGTGGTTGTACATGCATAACTTTTTTTCTTTGGTTTTGTGGTATTTACTATATAGCCTTGCATCATGCATAGTTTAGTGTACAAGTAGTACTGCCTTGTTATTTGTTAAATATTTTATGCTAAAGTATAAAATAAACATTAAATGGGTGGATTTGGTCGGCTGTATGGGAAGGAAGAGGCCGAATATGTCGCGAAATTAGTCAGTGAAAACCAAGATTTGGTCAGGGAAAAGTTAGTGAAAAGTCAGGGAATTTTATTTCATCAGGTTGGTGGCAACCCTGATAATGTTTGCCAAAGACCATGGCTAGTTGAAATAATCATTGGTACTAAGTTCTAACAGTTAATGAGTTATGTACATTTATAGCTAGATTCATTTCCATTAACACTTTCCATTACCCATACTCATATGTATTCACCTATGCTTGTGTCTAGATGTTAAAGTATGATCATAGATATGTAATGAATATTGTGTATGGACAGTTTTTTTGTGTCATAGGCAGTCTTCACGATAGTTCATTTTATCCACTAGCCATTCCGGCTACTGGAATGGTGAAGACAAGAAGCCCAGCAGCAAAATTACTAGCCCGAAGTAAATTTGTTAAAATATACACCCTGCTTATGGGTTTCATCTTTCAATATCAGATAATCTATTAGAACGTAAAATTGTATCCAGTGTATGACTATGTTAACTNTTGGGGGGGGTGGCCGCCCCCCCTGCCCCCCCCCCCATTATCTATGCCCCTGAGTTGTACATGGTATATTTATAATAAGGGGGAAATACATGTTCTGGAATACTTAAATTGTACATATACTGGAAAAGAACATCAGGCAATTTTGTAAAGAAACTAAAACTTGTTATTGAATCTCAAAACAATATACCAGTTTTCAGTAGTGTGCATATAGCAGGGTTGCCACTTAACTTCAAAAGTCAGGGAAATTTGTTTTTTTTTTCAAGGTCAGTGAAGAGTCAGGGAATTTTAAAAAATGGTCAGTGAAAAATAAAATTTCAGAAAAGTCAGTGAAAAGTCAGGGAAAAATAAAAATTTGGGTTGATGCATTAAATATTTAGTGGCTATGGCAGTCTTTAGGTATCATTTGTTTTAGTAGATTCAACAGTATATTTTTTATTTGAAATGTTTTGATTATTTCTATGTAGATAAAACATAAACATGTGTAAAGCATGTTTGTAAATGTAAATTTATCTATTTTTTATCTTTGATTATTTTTTTGTATCCTTGAAGGCTGAAAGGCTTTGCAACCCTTGCCCCCAGAGCTGATTAATTCTATATTTTATGCTTTGCAGGATCATTAGAGATGACAGCATGAAAGAGCTATACTAACTTTGCTTATTTATTTCAGTTATCAAGAAGACCTGCTTCTGCTCCTAACTGCATGATTTTCATGTATTAACCTACCATAAATCACAGATCACAAATTGATGTTCATAGATTTTGAGACATAATCGAATTATACGGTGGTTGTAAATGCATAACTTGTATGCCCCCGGTAGGGTGGCATATAGTGATTTCATTGTCCGTACATCCGTCTGTCTGTCCTTCTGAAATTCCGTCACACTTTCATTTAGGTTTTGAAAATTGGTCATAACTTTTGCAATATTGATCAAAGCAACTTGATATTTGGCATGCATGTGTATCTCATNACTATATAGCCTTGCATCATGCATAGTTTAGTGTACAAGTAGTACTGCTTTGTTATTTGTTAAATATTTTATGCTAAAGAATAAAATAAACATTAAATGGGTGGATTTGGTAGGCTGTATGGGGAGGAGGAGGCCGAATATGTCGTGAAATAAGTCAGTGAAAACCAAGATTTGGTCAGGGAAAAGTCAGTGAAAAGTCAGGGAATTTTATTTCATCAGGTTGGTGGCAACCCTGTATAGTGCATGAGATGTTTCACTTAAAATGTATGTTTTTATTGCAGGAAAGTAGTAGTGCCTCACTGTTTGAGTCACAATCACCCATGGCAACAAGTCTTGGTAATCACCTTAGCAACAGCAGCCTAGCTCACCTTGCGAGCACCATGACTTTACCACAACACCCTAGCAGCGCCAGTCTTAGTCAGATGGGTGGCAACGACCTAGGCAACCAGCTGGCTAACAGAGGCCTTGACCCTGGTGATCTGACCGCTACACCTAGCAACCGTAACCATGGCAGCACAGACACACATTCCTCAGGTAATGAAGTATGTATCTCCTTACTGCACTCCTTACTACCCTGTTTCCTAATTGTTTTCCTTTTTAACCAGGTTTTCCGAAGGAAAAAACTGGTTATTAGATTGGCAATGCGGGCGGGCGGAACAAGCTTGTCTGGGCCATAACTATGTCGTTCATTGTCAGATTTTAAAATCTTTTGGCACATTTGTTCACCATCATTGGACGGTGTGTCGCGCGAAAGAATTACGTCGATATCTCCAAGGTCAAGGTCACACTTTGAGAAAACAGATTGAATTTGATTGAATTTGACACAAAGGATAACTAAAGACAATCAGTAACAATGCACATTGTTAGTTGCTTCCCTTTATCAGACTTTTTTTTTCAAATTGAAAACCTGGTTTTGTGACAATTTTGTCCCTTGTTTTTTCTTTTTAGTTGTTTTATAATTAGCTTCTATCAAGTAGTGATATGTAAGTAGCTGGCAGAATATTTTATTATTTTTATTTATTTATTTTATGAGGACTACCGTTGCTATGGTGACTTGTAAATTAGGTCATTAATTATATTTACCAGCTGTTTTAATTATTATTCTCATCTTTCTACTGCTGACTTATTTAAGGTGCATGATGGCAATAAACCTCTTGATATCCTCAAAAGAATAGCAATTTTTAACATGTAAATAAAGTTTAAGTTGCTGCTCTTGTGTTGCTAACTACATTTCTCAATATGAGCTTTTGGTTTTATTGACCCCCAGCAGACACTGCATGTGTATAATTATTGATATCAGCAGATGTTGCATGTAAACCATTCAACTTTTTTTTATTTATTCAACTACTTTAATCAATAATTTGTATGATTCTTTTGCAAAATAACCAGTGTGTTCCCCCCTTTTAGTGACTGTTATGTGCTTATTAAAAGCTTTTGCATTGCACATACCCAGTACAAGATTTATGCCATTGTGTGTTTGAAAATGTAACCAAGAATTTTTTTAAGACAGTAACTTCATTTTCTTATTGAAATTTTAAGAAATTGACACTTTGTTATAGTTGATCCTTGCAAATAAAATGATTTATATAAAAAAAAGCTTGTGATCCTCACTTACCATAACCCTTTTTACACCAAAATAAAGCGATGACATCAGACAAACAATAACATTATTAGTTAATTGCATTTGAATAACGTACCATTTTCTCTAATTCCTACAAACTATTGACAACTAATCAAAAGATATTTACTAGAAACAACATATGAAAAGCTAATTTACTAATCATAGGTCTAAGTAAAAGAACTGCCTTCAAAAGAAGTCACAGCCATCACTTTTCTCTTAATTTTGACCTTTGTGTGACCTTTGACCTTTGTTTGACCTTTGTATGACCTCTGACCCTGATTTTCAGGTAAGACAGACCACGCCCCTCCTACAGAAATATAACCTATTTTCCCGCCATTCACAGCCAGGTAAACACCAAGTACATGTACACTCAATGACTGCACATGGAGCCTTTGTATTTACGTCTGCTTAGTTCTCCTTCTTTTCGTGGATCTGACTGTTCAGTCTAAGACCTGCAATCTTGACTGTTATTCTTCATTACTTTAACAATATTCATATCTCTCTCTGTTGGTGAAAATAAGGACTTACCTTGCTTTGCACTGTTTACAAACCAATGCGATATTAGCACATTCTGAATATGGGTTACACTGCATATAATTCATTTTGTCTTGAATTTACATAATATGCAGAAATTACACTCATTTAAACAAAGTACTGGCTGTTTGGAATGTGCATTGGCAAGCTTACGTTGTAAATGACATAGAGGATAGTTGTTGGTTTTGATGTATTATTAATTTGAATTCATGAGATCATAGTTATTCATTGAAAATTGATATTTTATGCGATTAAGAGTAGATAAAAACAGATTTTCTACCAAAACCAATAAATTCTTTTTAATTTACGCTTTCAACCACTTGAAAGAATTGTAAAAGGATTTAATTGAAGAATTGTATGAAATAACAGCATCTGCGTTAAAACTGGTTTCAAAATAATGTTGTTTTTTCAAAACAAATTGTGTCCAGCATCATTAGTTTGAAACAATGAATTATTGAAAACAATGAATTATTGAAAACAATGAATTACCAATGTTTAATCACTGGTATTACCTTTTGAACATTTTTAAACAGGAAAGCATAAAATAAACACTGCTACTATTCTGGTAAATTTCGCAGAAAATGAGCCATAAAGTGCTTTCATATTGCTAATTACAAAATTTATTATGAAACTGGTTGACAGGCTATACAGTGGTATGTTGGTCTTTATACTTGAACCCTGGGATAGGCATAAACAATGCCTATGTGTTTTATTGAGCCTCATTCTAGGAAAACTGGGTTTAATGCATGTGAAGTGCTCACAGGCTAATCTTGGACAACACTTTCTGCCTTCACTTGATTTTTGTTCAGAAAAGAGCTCCTTTAAAGGAAAATTTTCATAAAAGCGAAAGTGTCGTTCCTGATAAGCCTGTGTGGACTGCACAGGCTTATCTGCGACACAACCCTTTATGCAGATGCATTAAGCCCAGTTTTCCCAGAACGAGGCTCTGTTATAATTAATAGTTTGGTTGGATTGTTATTGTTTTTAAATGCTTGTTGATTTTCATGGCATGTCGTGTCTGTGGTACACCCTGCTTGTAAGTCAAAACCATATTGTCACAGTACTTTTTAAAGTTTGTTTACACTAACTAACTTTCTTAAAATGGTTTGGCTAAAAAAAAATCTTCTGAATGTTTTCTGTCTGCTTTGTGTCGGCCTTAGCTTTTTGAAATTGTGATAACTTAATGTTATCTATAAAAAAAAATGCTTATAAAATTAAGTAATAAAAATCTGTTGTTCAATTAAAATATTCACCTTTGTTAACTTGGAATGATTCCCCATATTAGTTTCCTCAATATTACATTGACAAAATTGCATTAATCATTTCACATATTTGTGTATTTGTTTCCTGGAATAAGAACCCTGCTATGTCTTTTCATTTAATAGATCTCCTATATTATCATAATCAGTTACTTATTGTCCCCTACCGGTTTCACAGGAGGGGACTTATGGTTTGCGCTCTGTCCGTCCGTCCGTCAGTCTGTCAGTCCGTCAGTCTGTCTGTCTGTCACACTTTTCTGGATCCTGCGATACCTTAAAAAGTTCTTCATATTTTTTCATGAAACTTTAAAGATGGACAGATGCCAATATGGAGATTATGCACGTCATTTCATTTTGTTCCTACATCAACAATTCTGGTTGCTATGGCAACAAATACTAAAAAAAAAATCAAAAAAATCTGACAATGGTGGAGCCGGTAGGGGACATCATTGCTTGGCAATAGCTTGTTATAACTAGGTTATCCAACTATGTTGTTGATTTGCTTTATTAACAAATGCCAATTTATATTTAATTTTGGCGATGACAAAATTAAAATATGATCCTTTACCAAATGAAGCTGAACACTTTATCGTAATATAAAAAAATACTATTCTACAAAATAATTCGAATGATTGTTGTTTTTTTTCACTGACCCAATTTTCCGCAAATAATTATGGATATGAAAACCATGTATACCAAAGTTAAGTTAGCTTTCTTGTATGAATCATTCCTGTGACTGTGTTATGTATCCAAAATGATTCAGGCCTTGTCCATAATTGGAGATATAGTTTCCTAACATCATATTAATGGCACTGTTCAGAGGAAAGCTGACAAATCATACTCCCTTGGGATTTACCAATCTTTATGGAGAAAGATTGAAACACAAGTTAAATAATATCAAGCAAATGGAGGGTGGACTTTGTAATTGTTCTGATGACATTTATCATAGATGCTTTGCAGATAGAAGACAACTCTAAATTTCATCTTTAGGATTTTTGATTAAAATTATTACCCTTGTGAACGACAAAGATTTGTTTCATTTATGCTATTCAAACTAGAAATTAAACAACATTTTGGGGTCAATACCTTACTTGCATTTGCTAACCTGTATCCTGTCTAACAAAGATCTTATGTGAAAAGCTTTTAATAAATGTTGTACTTAAAAAAAGAGAAGATATTTATAATCCATTTTGTTTCTTAAAGAATATGTGGAAGATACCAGGAGATGAAAAAAAAAATATACTGAGATAAAAATATGATAGATGCCAGTGCTTACTGTTTCTGGTTCTTTAGAAAATGTATGGTCATGTAAGAGACATTGTGTGCCTATGGCCTTTGATGCTCAATGAAGCATTGCAAGCCTTTTACAATTGATGTTCAATGAGACATTGCATGCATTTCAATGATACATTGTGTGCCTAGGGCCTTTTATTTTCAAGGAGGTATTGTATGCCTATGGCCTTTGTTGTTAAATGAGACATTGCGTGCCTATGGCATTTGGTATTCAATCAGACATTGCATGCTTTCTGCCTTTGATGTTCAATGAGACATTGCGTGTCTATGGTCTTTGGTGTTCAATAAGACATTGCGTGCCTTTGGCCTTTGGTGTACAAAGAGACATTGCTTGCATGTGGCCTTTGGTATTCAAAGAGACATTGCTTGCCTTTGGCCTTTGATGTTCAAAGAGACATTGCGTGCCTTTGGCCTTTGGTGTTCAAAGAGACATTGCATGCCTTCTGCCTTTGGTGTTCAATGAGACATTGTATGCATTTTGCCTTTGGTGTTCAAAGAGACATTAAATGCTTTTTGCCTTTGGTGTTCAATCAGACATTGCATGCTTGTTGCCTTTGATGTTTAATGAGACATTGCGTGCCTTTGGCATTTGGTGTTCAAAGAGACATTGCGTGCCTTTGGCCTTTGGTGTTCAATGAGACATTGCATGCCTTCTGCCTTTGGTGTTCAAGAAGACATAGCGTGCCCTTGGCATTTAGTGTTCAAACAGACATTGCATGCCTTCTACCTTTGGTGTTCAAAGGGACATTGCGTGCCTTTAGCCTTTGGTGTTCAAAGAGACATTGCATGCCTTCTGCCTTTGGTGTTCAAAGAGACATTGCGTGCCTTTGGCCTTTGGTGTTCAAAGAGACATTGCATTCATTCTGCCTTTGGTGTTCAAAGAGACATTGCGTGCCTTTGGCCTTTGGTGTTCAAAGAGACATTGCATGCCTTCTGCCTTNCTTTTTTTTTTTTTAATTTTATACCTATGTTGCCAGCTGGTATTGTCCTATTAACCTTTGATTAAATGTTTATGTAAATTAAATTAAAATATAGCAATTTGAAGTGTTGAATGGTTGGTGAAAAGATCTTCTAAAATTCCCCTTTTCGCCCAAAACAATGGGAAATTCCCTCCTCTAAGGGCCGCGGCCCCAATCCCTCAAAGTGTAGCAAGGTCCCTGTAAACAGTGGGATTAAAATAATCTCAACACTTGTCTAAGGAAACATTTCCTACTGTGCATTGCAAGGCAGAATCATAAGACTGATAATTACAATAATTTTCTGTCTGTTTTGCCCTGGCAAACTTGTGTTTCATGTTTAATGTGTAGATGCCTTTCTGTTTCACCTTGGGGGAACTGTGTTCCATTGTAGATGCCTGTATATTTCAGCCTGGGGGACATGTGTGCCATTGTAGATGCATGTATGTTTCACCCTGGGGGAACTGTGTTCCATTGTAGATGCATGTATGTTTCACCCTGGGGGACCTGTGTTCCATTGTTGATGCATGTATGTTTTACCCTGGAGGACCTGTGTTTCATTGTAGATGGATGTATGTTTCACCCTGGGGGAACTGTGTTTTATGTGTTGAAGCCTGTCTGTTTCATCCTGGAGGACCTGTGTTCCGTTGTAGATGCATGTATGTTTCACCCTGGGGGACCTGTGTTCCATTGTAGATGCCTTTATGTTTCACCCTGGGGGACCTGTGTTCAATTGTAGTTGCCTGTTTGTTTCACCCTGTGAGACTTGATCCATTTTAGTTGCCCGTATGTTTCACCCTGTGGGACCTGTGGTCCATTGTAGATGCATGTATGTTTCACCCTGGGGGACCTGTGTTCAATTATAGTTGCCTGTATGTTTCACCCTGTGGGACCTGTGTTCCATTGTAGATGCCTGTATGTTTCACCCTGTGGGACCTGTTTTTCATTGAAGATGCCTGTATGTTTCACCCTGTGGGACCTGTGTTTCATTGTAGATGCATGTATGTTTCATCCTGTGGGACCTGTGTTCAATTGTAGATGCCTGTATGTTTCACCCTGGGGGACCTGTGTTCCATTATAGTTGCCTGTATGTTTCACCCTGTGGGAACTGTGTTCCATTGTAGATGCCTGTATGTTTCACCCTGTGGGACCTGTGTTCCATTGTAGATGCCTGTATGTTTCACCCTGTGGGACCTGTGTTCCATTGTAGATGCCTGTATGTTTCACCCTGTGGGACCTGTGTTCCATTGTAGATGCCTGTATGTTTCACCCTGTGGGACCTGTGTTCCATTGTAGATGCCTGTATGTTTCACCCTGTGGGACCTGTGTTCCATTGTAGATGCCTGTATGTTTCACCCTGTGGGACCTGTGTTCCATTGTAGATGCCTGTATGTTTCACCCTGTGGGACCTGTGTTCCATTGTAGATGCCTGTATGTTTCACCCTGTGGGACCTGTGTTCCATTGTAGATGCCTGTATGTTTCACCCTGTGGGACCTGTGTTCCATTGTAGATGCCTGTATGTTTCACCCTGTGGGACCTGTGTTCCATTGTAGATGCCTGTATGTTTCACCCTGTGGGACCTGTGTTCCATTGTAGATGCCTGTATGTTTCACCCTGTGGGAACTGTGTTCCATTGTAGATGCCTGTATGTTTCACCCTGTGGGACCTGTGTTCAATTGTAGATGACTGTATGTTTCACCCTGGGGGACCTGTGTTCCATTGTAGATGCCTGTATGTTTCACCCTGTGTGGCCTGTGTTCCATTGTAGATTCCTGTATGTTTCACCCTATGTGACATGTGTTCCATTGTAGATGCCTGTATGTTTCACCCTGGGGGAACTGTGTTCCATTGTAGATGCCTGTATGTTTCACCCTGGGGGACCTGTGTTCCATTATAGTTGCCTGTATGTTTCACCTTGTGTGACATGTGTTCCATTGTAGATGCATGTATGTTTCACACTGGGGGACCTGTGTTCCATTATAGTTGCTTGTATGTTTCACCCTGGGGGACATGTGTTCCATTGTAGGTGCCTGTATGTTTCACCCTGTATGACATGTGTTCCATTGTAGATGCATGTATGTTTCACCCTGGGGGACCTGTGTTCCATTATAGTTGACTGTATGTTTCACCCTGGTGGACCTGTGTTCCATTGTAGATGCCTGTATGTTTCACCCTGTGTGACATGTGTTNTATGAAAAATTGCCTCTGGCTATGAAATGTTGAAAGTTTCATAGCCACATTGGCTATGAAGACAAAAATGAAAGTTTTGCAGACTGGATGCCTGTATGTTTCACCCTGTGGGACCTGTGTTATATTGTAGATGCCTGTATGTTTCACCCTGGAGGACCTGTGTTCCATGATGCGCTCAAAGGCTGGTCCTGTTGCAAGAAGAGAAGTACAGACTTCACAGAGTTCCTCAACTTTCCTGTAAGCAGCCCTTTAATGGTTGTGTCTGTGTCACTGATCTCAATTATCAATTATAATGTTCAGGTGATTATTTTGTTTTTATTTGTTCTTAAAGCAAACGTCTATGAGTCTATGCTTTAATAGATGTCTTTATGGTGATATTATATTACTATCTTCCAGGTTTTTTTCCCTTCTTGAAGAACCTGCAGAATATTGGCCTTTTCCCTTAGATTTTTTTTTCTGTTCCTTTTGAATTTGTTTTAAAACAGTTCAATATGTTAAATTGATTATTTAAGATGTTCCTTATTCCCCCAAAATCAGACGTTTCAATTTTTTCCCTCTCAAAAAAGGCCAAAAAATAAGATAAAATACCCTATATCATCTGATATTGAGGTATGAGTTGACTCGTACTCATACTAAAGTACCGATTTGCCTGCAGTCTTCAGTACTAATTTTAAATTATTATTATAAGTTATGGTTCTCATACTGGTACTTCCTCAAGCACTGCAGTAAAGTCTTCAGCATGTATTAGTATTCTGTGAGTATTTTTTGTTCACTTTAGTCAATGACATAATTTAAAGTGACAATTTCAAATTACACGAAATTCAAATAAATTAAACATTATCAGTAATTGATATAGCATACAGTATTGTGACAGATAAAATGATTAAATGAATGACTATAGGCACATGATATTGATAAGAAAATGTATACACAGTAGACACCAAATAATGTATTATGTTATTACAAACTGACCAATTTTAGTGGGGTAAGTGGCTCACATATCACTCATATAAAGTCTAACATGCTCAACATTTCTGGATTAAGTTAATGACTACATAGTTTTCATGGTGAAATGTGACATTAAAACTAGTCATTCTGAATTTTGATGGATTATTTACATGAAGTAACACTCTGTAACGTGTATTTTGTATTGTACATACAAATATGAGACAAGAGTGACAAATATACTCTTTGATCTCTGACTGCTGATTTACTTCTTATATTTCCTATTATAATTTATTATACCCCCATTACCATTGGTAATGGG
>VMBQ01014215.1:0-14698 GCA_007657795.1 Dreissena rostriformis | reverse complement strand
GGAGCATATTTTGACAACTAAGTTCGAATCCCATCAAATGCAATATCTTTTTTTTTTGCATTGTATACATAGTTTTTTCATTCATTTTATCCATATAGAATTTTTTCTAGAATCATCTTCCGAAATGGGGATTGTGAAGTGTTTTTTATTAAAGCATATATTTAAATGTTTTTTTTGCAGAATAACTCGTATATATTTTCCTTCTATGTCTAAAAAAACCAAGTCGCGAGTCGTGGTATAGAATCTTAAATAAGACATGAGTGCCATATTGTTTTTAAATGTGTATTGTTGTTTTTCAAAAGAATGTTACACTGTTATGGATTATATGTTAAATAAACTATTTTATCAACTTTTAACATTACGAATGGACTGATTTTTCGCTTCAGCAGATTTTTTTTCTTCATTTTTTATAGCAAGGTCAAGACTTGTTTCGATCACCATTCATGGATTTTTACTTGATAAATTTTAATATCTTTTAAACATTAATTTTACACTTAATTAATTTGTTTTTATTCCAAAACAATGTGTTGCTGCTAAATGGGATGTTTTGTTTTGTAGAAAACGAACTAAACAATTGAAATGTTGCATGTACCATACAGGTTGCTCAAACAATAGCAATCGAAGTATATGCTTGTGAAAATTTAACATTCAGTATGCACTTTAATTATAATCTTACGACGTTTTGGATACGAATTTTTCTTTTACACGTCTACGTGGTAGCATTTGTTAACAACAGTAGTTCAAAAAGGTTTACAAATTGAACAAAAATACGACATTTAGATGGTTAACATTTTGTGTACATGTTTTTTTCAACAAAGTACGTGTTAAGTTATCTTTACATATAAAATGGATCAGTCACTTTCCAAAAAAAATTTGCTCGTCATTTTTGGTGATAAACTCAAACTATACAAATACCACGGAATTGTTGACCATGTTTATAAAATCAGCACTACTACATGGAGTTTAATTATTCATTTGAAAAAACCATTTCCAGCAACAAGCAGTTGTTTCCTTTATTTTCCTTAGTTTTTTTGAAGCAACATCTTAAGATAATCTTCAATGTTGTTTTGAATAGTATTTTAAGCATAGTGTACTTTAAAGGATTGTGCATTCATCGTTTAAATAATTTAATTATTTTACCGAATTTCTGCTTTTTTAATTCGTGTTAGATTTATTTGGTCTAACACTTTACAAAAAATCAAACGTATGCATTCTATTACAACGCTGACTTGTGTGTTTGTTTTAGTATGTTAATTGAAATTTTAATGCACACATGTTTTGTTGTTGTTTAAAATACAGGACAAAGAAAAGTGCGATATAGCGTGTCCAACGGATTCTACTGGACTGCTGAAAACATGTGACATCACCTCAGGGTCTCCGACATGTCGTACAGATGGTATGTGTAATTCATTAAACAAATAATCGTAATACGATAAATGTGTATATTGTATTTGTGTTTTAGTGTAAAAGTCATCTTGAGCTGATCAATAAAAAATTAAACGTTTTCCAGCAGGCTTTCCATAAGTATGACCACACAAGAAACTGTACAGGAATCGTAACTCATATTTAACCAATCAGTTACAAACAACGGCACCATAATCGGTACAATATAACTGATTCTGTAACTTTGTATTCGTACATTGTTACATTCTTTCACTGGTGGCCTTTCGGGATTTAAGGGCATGTACCTGTTTGCATACTCGATTAGTACGAGCATTTTTTGTTATATAGTTATAATCTTATTTATAAGTGAAACAAAATAAATTATAATAACACTCAACGTCATAACCGTTTAAAACACAATAACCAGTTAAAATTAAATACAACATACTAATTGCCCAATGTGTTGACACGCTGCTGTTCCAATGTTGAAAAATGATCAATTTCTTTTATTTGGTTCTGCATTTCAATACTTGTTATATGTCACAGCTTGTCCACCATTCGATAAGGCGGATCCGAATGGAAAGTTCCTCGGAAACACGCATGAGATAGGACATACGCGCAGGCTGCTTTGTAACCATGGTTACCGTCCGCTTGACCTTAACAATGTGACAAGTCAATGTCAGAGCGGACGCTGGACAAACGTTACCACCTGTGTCCAAGGTCAGTTAGCATTCAGTTTTTGAGTTATTGAATTTGCTTATTATTTCCTGTTATCAAATGAATTAATATTATGTTTCATTAATTTCCGATTTGAATCACAATCGTATGAATTTAAAGTTCATATACATATGAATATTTTTTATTCAAATATGAATGAAAAAACACGTATACATATGTTTACGTTTTAAATTAAATAAGCGCATACACATACAAATAATTGTATCAATTATGAAACTATACAGCATATAAACAAGGTCCACATTACAGACAATGAAACCAATGTGACTTCAAAGCAGAGAGACCGAAAAATAAACATGAACATGAACATTACCGAACATAATTCTATAAAAATTACACTAATCCGCTTTAAATATTTTATTTTATTGTTGTTCCTTATTGTACACTCTCAATCCGTTGAACAGCGTACACGAATATTTTTTGTGAGTACATTATGACAAGAGTTTTCTGATTAAAACATAATTCAATCTTAAAAAAGGCTAAACAAGGCCCATATCGCAAGGGTTTAAAATCATTGCCTTCATTGAAAACAATTATTTGCATATGCTGTGTGTGGATACCGTTCCTTTATAGTGTGCCCTCCGTTTGACAACCCGAACAACGGAGAGATGATCGGAGACTCTCTTTATGAAAATGCAACTAGAACGTTGAATTGCAGCCAAGGCTACAGCCCCCTTAATACCACAAACGTAGTTAGCCGATGTACAAATGGCCGATGGACGGGAATAACGCAATGTGTTCAAGGTAGCAGATATGAACTTTTTTTTTCTCTTTGTGTAATGTTAAATGTTTGATCCAAATGTCATCAGCATACACAGGTACGTTTCCGAACTTTCAACAACGATTGACTAAATGTATAGGTAATTTTAAAAGTATTTATAACTTAAACATTGTATTGTTATTTAAAATATTACGCGTATGCATTCATATCATTAAAACATATATTTTGACTGGAAAGAAAGGTACCATTTTGCGACTAAAGATTTGCGCAAAACGTTTTTTTTTAATGGGAACTTTTAGAGACAACTGGCGCATCATGTTAATCCATATGTACTGATTACATAATTCAAACACAAAGCTATGAGATGGGGCCGTAAGTTGGCTCCTGTTTCCTAGTTTCCTTATTCCTTAAAACATTAATTTATACAGGAACAGTTCATTATTTCTTATTAAAGCTAACATATTTTATACATGCTTTTCACGAAAACAAATACATACTAGTCTAAAGTAAATCAAAGCAAACCCAAATGTAATTTAATTGATTTATTCACGAATAAGGAATAAGGAACTTGCTCCGTATTCATCAATCAAATCGAGTAAGAAACTGTTGCTTTGTGATTTAGCGACCGAACAGTTCCCCATAAATGCGAAAGATACATCTATTCGACAATTTAAATTGCATGTCAAGCAACTCGAATATATTTAATTTACGTAATATGTTAACTGTTCATGTTTCTTCCTCGCGCTTGAGAATGATTTCTTGTTAAAATCGAACTGGCATTTTCTACTTTAAAACGTAGTGTTGGCAATGGTTTAAAGCAATGTATCAAATGACATCTATTGTTATTTTTGTTATATTTATACTCCAGTTCATTTCTCTTAGCTGACTAACGAAAAATGAACCAGCTGCTTTTTCTTTATTCAACCTGAATAAGGAAATGGCATTTTCTTACTTAAAATAAATGAACAAACATATGGAAATAATTGAACAACTAGGTCGGATAATACAAAAATTTATTTTAACATACTTCCACTTAGTTTTATATAGCGAAAACCCAGTACCTTTTAATTGTTTTATAATGAACACAAGTGTACCGCATACCAATGCAAATCCTCGCAAATGAAGGTTATCAAAAATACTAATAACAACACATTTCTACTAAGTTGTATGTAATGATAACCCAGTTCCTTATTTGCGCCTGTACAATGACAAATTAAACCAGTTCCTTATTCCTTATTTAAAGCGGGTAAGGAACTCTAATGTTGTTACTTAAAATGTGAATTAAAATAAAACAAAGTGTACCAAATATCAATGCAAATCATTACCTATGTAGGTAAGATATTACAAATATTAACAGTAACACACTTCCACTTAGTTTTATTACAACTATAACCAAGTTCCTTTTTTAAGTATAAAAATGAACAAAAGTGGACCGCATATCAATGAACATGATGCATGTGAATGTAGGATATCAGAACTACTTATAGTAACACATTTCCACTTAGTTTTATTTCATGATAACCCAGTGTATTGTTCGCGGCTGAATAGGAAAAAATGAACCGGTGTTAATTTAACCGAATAAGGAACTCGGATGTTCTTATTTAAATATTGAATTAAAATAAAAGGTCATTGTTCCATATTCAGCCGCGAGAAAGGAACATGAGTATTACTATTTTAATACTTTATGGAATTGGTTCCTTGTTCCTTTTCCGGTCGTAAAAAAGAAACAACGTTAATAATAAAAACTAATAAGACATGTATTACAAAAAGTGTGTACCTACATATACAAAGATTCTCCTGCATATGTAGTTTATTCGGTTTGAGTAACGAATATGGAACAGGTATTTTTTTCATACGTTAACCGCGAAAAAGAAACTGGGTTATCGTTAAATAAATCTAAGTGGAAATGTGTAAATATTTGTAATATCCTATCTTCATATACAAGGATTTTCATAGGAGTGTGGTACACGTTTTTCATTTTGATTCAATTTTTAGTAAGAAAATCCCAGTTCCTTATTCAGTTTTAAAAATGAATAAGGAACCGATTCCTTTTCCTTAGTCAGCCACCAAAACTTAGCTGAAGTATAATAAACAAATAAGTAGAAATGTGCTAGAGTGTATTTTGTATAGCATTAATACATTTACAATTATGTTATATGTTTTAATTTTGGTTGCTGTGAAGTTCATATATATATTAGAAAATGCCATTTCGGTTTGAACAAGAAATCCTACTAAAGCGCGAAGCAGACGCCTGAACAGTAATCACAATGCATACAAAATTTATCCGAGTGGTTTTATATACAATTTAACTTGTCAAATAGCGGTATCTGTCATATTAATGGGGCACTGTTAGGTCGTTTATTTACAAAACAACAGTTGCTTATTCGGTGAGAATAACTTTTTTGTTTATTAATTAATTAATTAAATTGCATTTTGTGTTTTTGTTGAGTTTACAATTGTATGTATTTATTGTACTTACATTGCTTATAACAAATATGATTAGCTTGAGTAAGGAATAAGGAACTGTCCCGTATTCCCAATTCGATTAAGGAACAGGGAACCAACGTACACTCCATAGATTGGACTAATACGAAGGGTGATTAGACCTAAGGCTGAGACCTAACATAGTGATCGTCTTGTTTTCATATTCAACGTATCTATTTGCCATTTATAAAAACGTCTAGTGGAGAAGTAATGTGTGACAAAAATATGATGTGGTTAATAATGATATTCAGATATGCAATGTGGCTCACATTGCTGTTCAGATGTGTCATGTAGTTGACATTTCTGTTCAGATGTGTCGTGTATTTGACATTGCTGTTCAGATGTGTCATGCAGTTAACATTGCTGTTCAGATATGTCATGTAGTTGACATTGCTGTTCAGATGTGTCGTGTAGTTGACATTTCTGTTCAGATGTGTCATGTAGTTGACATTGTTCAGATGTGTCATGTTGTTGACATTGCTGTTCAGATGTGTCGTGTAGTTGACAATTCTGTTCAGATGTGTCATGTAGTTGACATTGTTCAGATGTGTCATGTAGATGACATTGATGTTCAGATGTGTCATGTAGTTGACATTGTTCAGATGTGTCGTGTAGTTGACATTTCTGTTCAGATGTGTCATGTAGTTGACATTTCTGTTCAGATGTGTAATGTAGTTGACATTGCTCTCCAGATTGGTCGTGTGGTTGACATAATTGTTCATATGTGTCATGTAGTTGACATTGCTGTTCAGATGTGTCATGTTGTTGACATTGCTCTTCAAATTGGTCGTGTGGTTGACATTATTGTTCAGATGTGTCATGTAGTTGACATTGCTGTTCAGATGTGTCGTGTTGTTGACATTGCAGTTCAGATGTGTCATGAAGTTGACATTGTTCAGATGTGTCATGTAGTTGACATTGCTGTTCAGATGTGTCATGTAGTTGACATTGTTCAGATGTGTCGTGTAGTTTACATTGCTGTTCAGATGTGTCATGTAGTTGATATTGCTGTTCAGATGTGTCATGTAGTTGACATTGCTCTTCAGATGTGTCATGTAGTTGACATTGTTGTTCAGATGTGTCGTGTTGTTGACATTGCTGTTCAGATGTGTCGTGTAGTTGACATTGCTGTTCCGATGTGTCGTGTAGTTGACATTTCTGTTCAGATGTGTCATGTAGTTGACATTGCTGTTCAGATGTGTCATGTAGTTGACATTGCTGTTCAGATTGGTCGTGTGGTTGACATTATTGTTCATATGTGTCATGTAGTTGACATTGCTGTTCAGATGTGTCATGTAGTTTACATGGCTCTTCAGATTGGTCGAGTGGTTGACATTTTTGTTCATATGTGGGATGTTGTTGAAATTGCAGATTAAATGTGTGATACAATTAGATTTAGCATGATTTTGGGTAAAAATTGTTTATTTTCAATCTTATCAATTGTGTTCGATAAAACTGATGTTTAAGAAATATTAAATATTTCAATGAAATACTATATTAATCATGAAGAAATAAAGAAACACTAAACTACTGCATTTGCAGACTGTCCGGCATTTATCAAACAACCAAAGAATGGAACCGTTGAAGGGAAATCGTTAAATGTCGGGTCTACACGAACTCTGAAATGTGACAATCACACCAAGCCGCTGCACGAAAGCGAGACGACAAGCGTTTGTGATAACGGCATTTGGTCGGCAATGACGATATGTGTACCAGGTATGAACAGATATAAAAATATATAAACACAGTCAAAATTCGCCTGGATCACCAGCTGATAAAACTTCTTATAGCATGTTGTCCCTTATATATGGTGAGAAACAAATTGCCAAATGGTGCGACTTAAAACAAATGTACTGGGCACACCACACAAATACACAACAAACACACTCAGAAAATGAATACAACTGAAGTCATCACATTGAAACTTTCGACGTAAAGTTATCGAACCAGTCCCAGCAGTTAGAATGTTTTGCAATCCGATAATCTTTTGGAGATAAAACGGTGTACACTGGGGATGTATACAGTCCCCCTCTCATCGAATAATGGGTTATTTCTGTTCATGAACACATAAAGTTTATGAAATGGTAATTCTTAGTAGCATCCTTTGAATTAATAATGATTGTTTTTTTGTATAATATATTTTGGCTTAAACCTATTTATATAAGCTCCATTGCGTCGAGATTCTTAAGCTAATTGTATCACTTTCGATTCCAATTTCTGAGAAGAATCAGTACTCTGTGAATCAGAACTCTTCCTGAAGGAGAGCGTGCCATGGACCGTCTGATCGCTAGGCGGACATTTATGCAAAACGCCACCCATTCAATATACAAAAAGCATATCATATAATATTAAGTTATAATTTATAAGTTTTTGCGATACACTTGATCGACAATAGAATCATGTGCTGTTGATTCATATTTGTTCCAGAAAAGTGTTTGAATCCCATTTTACTAAAACAGACTCTGAAGAGAAACAATTCCGCGTACCTGTTCACTTCTATGATAACTACGTTTACAGAGGCTGATGTAAGTTCCAAACAGTTTCCATCAACTAAAGAGCAAAAATGTGTTTTTCAATAATCGATTTTCAATCTTATAAATAACTTTTTCAAACCCGCCTTTAATTAATTGGTATTTATGATTTTAAAAAATACACGAAAGACACTTACTGTGCAACTGATTTAAAAAGATGCTTTATTTGGAGTATACTTGACCGAAACATACCCTTGGTACTTAAATATATCCATAGAACATATATTCCGTTAGCTGTATAAATTAAAAACCTTTGGCATAGTAGGCCGTAATATAAATAGAAGCTGATGTATACTGCATTTATGAAATTGCGTGCCCTAATTCGCCTAATATGCTTAAACGAAGCAATTTTAGTCCGTAATTTAGCATTAATTGAGGATTATCTTTTGGAAGTCGAATCTGTGCAATAAATATACATAAGCTCAGAAATATGTCCCTGACATCAGTTTTCTATATAAGCATAATATTGCGCGCTTTCAGTGAATGAGAATCTTCGGTTGTGTGTAATATCTTTAACTAGTAAAATTGAAACTATATTAGTAGATTGTGTGGGTTAGTGTCACCAGCTGAACTCAAATACTTAATTAAAAAATATATACCATAATACATGTGTATACTATGTATGACCAATATATACTAGTTCATAATCAATACATTACAAAATGCATATCATATTTAAAAGCGCAACATTTATGTTGAGGTTCCTAACTTTCTTTTTTTTAATAGGTCTTTTGCTCAGGATGCGGCGGTCACGTGATCACAATCGATGACGAGAATGAACAAGCGTGGTTTGAGAGCGCTGCAAACTCAATTACAGGTAACTGCAGTATTATTTCGTATACGTGTTCAATGTACTATATGGAAGAGGAAATGATATCCACCATACAGTATCATTATATTGACATTAATTTCAATAGTATATAAGTGGCATGCTTTTTTCACAAACAGAGTATGAGTTGAACCAAGGCGCAGGACTACAAGTATCATATGATACAATGTGTAACTCAGTGACTCGACCAGTCGTGAATTTACTAGTTGTAAAATACTCATCATACGTAAATCATATGTCAACATGTAAGCATGGAAACAAGCACAACCTACGTTGTTAGAGCTATTTTTGTATTTTATTGTATAGTTTAGATTTCGATTTTAATTGTGCTGTTAGATAAAACTTATTTTAACCGTTATTATCTCCTTTCAAAACAATCAAACTATGATTAAACGAAAGTCATTGCCCGGTTCATCATGTTGACATAGTTTCTTTATAAAATGTGCTTTATCGGAACCCGTCATAATTAATGCCAAATATCATTGTTTCCGACTGAATGGACACTTCGACTAATGATAGAGTGTCTTATTACACCAATATATGTCCATGGATACAGCTTCAGTTTGACGATCGGTTTTCACCAGTTAATAAATCCTCAACGATTTTACATTTTTATCAAATAGTTATTATGTTTTGTATAATTTGTAAAATACCACATATTATGTATTATGCTTAAATATGTCATGTTTTGCTATAAATAATTTACTATTTAATCCAAATAGACGCGAGAGTATTTGGGCAGATGGTGTAGTATTACAATACAACACCGGAATAGGAATATGAAATTTAATAACAACAGGTATGATGTGCATATAATTTATATGCAGCGCATTGTTGCAGGAAATAAAATGGAAAGCTCTTATTATGCAAACATAGAAAGTGAATGAATATGGCGATTAGTGAAACAGGTCAACCATCAACTCAATATGTAAATGTGTTTATATATATATATATATATTCTTGCAGGTCTAGGCGATTTCTTGTTGTTAGGCATTACAGAAAATGACAAAATCACGAGGAAGAAACATGATCAAACAGTAGTGTCTTACACTAACTGGTATCCAGGCGAACCAAATTACGACTATGAAGACTGTGTAACCTCCGAAAAACATTTGGCTTGGAAATGGGCTGATGTAGACTGCGCTCGTAGCTTTTCTGTTTTCTGTGAGCTGCATATTTGATTATATTGCTTATCGATATGCTTTTATTTGTCTGTCATGTTGTTCAATACTTTTCAGGCAATGCATTCGGATAAAAAGTGGTAAAATTTAATACAGTTTTGCAAATTTCAATGACATGTACAATACTGTGATTTGAAACCTGTTAAACGTGTATTTTACGGAGATGTTTTTTTTTATATACGGTAATTATTTTAAAATGTCATGAGACTGGTTAAGCACTCCGCCCTGTTCATATTTAGCATCACCCTGAGCCGTTTTTGATTTTACTATATANTTTTTTTTTATATACGGTAATTATTTTAAAATGTCATGAGACTGGTTAAGCACTCCGCCCTGTTCATATTTAGCATCACCCTGAGCCGTTTTTGATTTTACTATATAATTATTTTTTTCCACAGAGTAGAATAGAAAACACTTCATTATACTCAGATATTCGTTATAACGGTCATTGCACGTAAACAATGTATATATACATGCAATCAGGGACGCTTGATAAAAATTGTATGCACATTCGCCTAAATAGTTGCTGCAAAACAGAATACACCTTAAAGGGACTTGTTCACAGATTTTCGCATATTTTAAAGTTTGTCATTAAATGCTTTAAATTGATAAATGTAAACATCGGAACTAAATAGCTCCATTATAAAACAAGAAGAAAAATTAAAGAAAGAAAAAAAGTAATCCACATCGGGACTCGAACCACTGACCCTTGGAGTAAAAGTCTAGCAATCCTCGCTATGTCACAAAGTATGTCGATAACAACAGAACTCTCCAAATTATTCAATCGTTTCGCCTTTGTAACGCTTTATAATTTTCAGATTTAAAATCGTCAAAATATGCATATACTGGATATTTTAGAGCATGGTTAATGTTCAGAATTACTGTTTCCTCGCAAATATCATAACTTAAACGAAAATTTACATATTTGAAACAATTGTTTTCAATTTTGTCAATTTACCACAACGTGAACATGTCCCTTTAAGACTATTAATACACGAATTGAAACTCCAAAAGACATCACCAGCGGAGAAACTCTCATTAACTTCCGATAGCCCATCATTACACTAGTTAAAACATGTTTAACGAATGGGCTCCTTGACATAAAGAATGTATTCAAATAAAAATTATTTTGTTGTCGAATTACCAACAGTCAGGAGTATAGATGCTTCGCAAAGTAGTATTTCAGTTCCAATACGATTTTTGTTGTCAAAGTCTTTTTGTTTTTACATGTATTTGGATGTGTGTTTTTTTCGTACCGATTCAATTTATCATTGTTACTTGATAAACATAAATCGTGAAAGTGGGCACATGCATTAATTTGTATTACGTCTGTGCTATTGTTAAATGCCATAGACATGGCCCTTAATGGATAAGTTAGCAGATACAGTTAACCAGAAAATGTATGTATGTTAAAGAAATAAAATAGTTGAAGCAATTAAGTACAGGAAAATACATAAGTATTCGGAACGTCCGCGGTTTTGTATCAGATGAGAAAAAAACAGTGAAATAAACGCTATTAACGTTGATAGAAACTAATGCTTGTTTACAATGTATACAAATTTATACATTCGTATTTAGTTTTTGTAAATATGAACTGTTTGTGTGTATATGATTAAATGAATTATCTTTATTGCGGCAAAAATGATTTCCGTCTACATGTGTGCTTGAAAGTATATCTGGACTATGGTTTTAATAAACTATTAACATTTTGTGTAATATGATTTCCCTCGAAATATTTAAATGCATGTTAGGTTCGTATATTTAGACGTTTGCATAAAGTAATAGTTTTTATTGTGGTATAAATTGTATACTATAAAATTATTTCCCTAAAAAGGTGTACATGTATGTTATTATATTGCTTTTATTAACTTATCAATATAGTAAAGCATCATGTCCCTAGACATATGTACATGTATTTTTGCATATTTGGACTTTGGCTTAAATAACTGTTTTAATGACAGTAAAACCTAATTTGTCTTAACCGCTGGTGTACATGCATGTTTGTGTATGTGACTGTTGCTTAAAACAAATATTTTCATTGCGACAAAGTATGATATCCCTAAACATGTGTACATGTTTTTAAATCTGGACTGTGGTTTTAATTAACTATGTTTGAAGTGGCAGATCATGATTTCTCTAAACATGTGTGCTTTCATGTATATATTGACCATGTAATCAAAGAACTATTGTAATGTTGTATAACTTGATTTCACTAAACAGGTGTACATGTTTTATGTGTGTTGTGGAAGAGCATGATGTCTCTAAACATGTGTGCTTTCATGTATATATTGACCAAGTAATCAAAGAACTATTTTAATTTTGAATAACTTGATTTCACTAAACAGATGTGCGTGTTTGCATGTCTACACTGTTGATTTAATGAATTATATTTATTTAAGTTTAATTATTTTCATAGACAAATGTAAATATATGACTGTATATGTGTACTTTGGTTTAAATGAATTGATGTCAGTGTGGTATACCATGAACAACCTAAAACGTTGCATGTTTTTATATTGATAATCATGGTATAGCATGATTTCCCTGTACATATGTACATGTATGTTTGTATATGCGGAGTTTGGTCTATATCAACGGTTTTTATTTCGGTATAACATGCTTTCCCTAAACATGTTTACATGTTGGACTCACATAAGCACGTTTCGTGCTCCTGGTGAGCTATTGTGATGGCTGGCTCTCCGGCGTCCGTCGTCTTGTCTTGTCCGTCGTGTGATGTCCGTGGCATGTCGTTTGTTGTCAACAATCTGCTTAAAACTGCATATCCTTCCTTAATTGCTTTGCATGTGTTCCTGAACATTCACAGGAGTGTTCATTGGGTAACCATCTTAAGCTGTTCAAATCGTTTAGTTCCACTTCATGTATTACCAGGGTTAAGAAGAGATTTAAAAAATGGAACCTTAAAATATCTTCTCCTCTGAACCCGCAGGAAAAAGCGGTTTGGTACTTGTTATAAAATAGTTATAATCTACCAAGTTTGTTCAAACCATGTCTCTGGGTTCTAAATTAGCCTCGCCCTGGGGATAATTTGTTTCCCTTATATGCATACAATACAACTTATTTATTTCTTAGGTAACATCGTATGGTGGTCCTCTTCCAAATTTATATAAATTATGCCCCTGTGGTTAACATTGGCCCCGCCCTGTTGGTAACCTAATTTCTTGATATAATTATCTATTGAAAAACGACATCTTACTAAATTGATATGCATGTGTTCATGAAACTTTACAGGAGTGATCATTGGGTAACCCTCTTAAGCTGTTCAAATCTTCAAGTTCCACTGCATGTATATGTTACCAGGGTTAGGAAGAAAAATTAAAAAAGAAACCTTAACAGATCTTCTCCACTGAACCCGCAGGAAATTGAGGAAAGGTACTTGTTATTAAATAGTTATCCTCTACCAAGTTTGCTCAAATCATGACTCTGAGTTCTAAATAAGGCTCCCCCTAGATATAACTTGTTTCCCTTATATGCATACAATGAAAACTTTAAAAAACATCTTCTCTGAAACCGCAAGACCCAGTGTCTAGGTAGTTGTTGTGCAACATCGTATACTATTCATCTACCAAATTTATATAAATCATGTCCCTGGGGCCAACATTGGCCCCGCCCTGTTGGTTACTTGTTTTCTTTATATAAATTTATATTGTGACACAAAATCATATCATCTGAAATAGCGAAATCAATTAGGTGTGGTATTTGCTATGTAACATGGTGCAGTGGTCGTCTATCAAACTTGTTTAAACCATTCCCCCAGGGTCAAAATGTTTAAAATGACAACTTTAAAATTCTTTCCTCTGAAACCGCATGGCTCAGAATTTTGGTATTTGATATGAAACATCAGAGGATGGCCCTTTACCAAGTTTGTTTAAATCAAGACCCTGAGCTCAAAAATGACTCCGCCCTGTGAATGTTGCATGGCACGTATATAATTAAAACTGTTTAAATTCTTCTCGTAACAAACTAAAATGTTCAGAGCCTATATATTTTTCATTGCGCAACATTTAGTGGTCCTGTACGCAGTTTGTTTTACGTATGCTTAGGTTATAAATTCTGACAAAGCCTCAGATTTCCAAATGCATATATATACTTTGATAGATAAAAATACTTTTAAAATCTCATCTGAAATCACAAGGCTCAGAGGTTTGGAAATATATATAACAAAATATTTTGATCTCCTACCAAATGTCTTCAAATCTGGATTATGTGGTCTTTATAAGCCCGTCCCCCGGTAATAAGTTTCCTAGCTAAGCTCACCTTAGTATAAACATGTAATTTCAGGCGAACGATTCAGGGCTATCATGGCTCTCGTGTTTGTATAGGTGGGTATTCATTCAATTGAAAGGACTGGTTCACATGCTAAAACGTTGCTCCCTGTATGGAAATAGATACTGGGTTCTCTTCATCATATGTATGACGCATTTATTACTCGGAAATCCGAAATTTTCAGCGCATTTTTAAGATGTAAAATAGTTCAGTTTATAATGCTCTAAATTGCACCTGTTAAATGATTATTCAAAGACAAAACTGTCTTAAAATAATGCTTGGAATGTGATTCCTATCATTTACAAACATAATGCTTTTTGAATTATGTGACAAAACTTGGTACACAAAAAACGCCTATATGTGAACAGTCCCTTCAACGTCTGCCATGAACTTGAAATCACTTTAATTATTTGTGTTGTCAATAAATAGTATTATCAAAGTTTCTTTTCACTGCAATGTTGCCACTTTGTCTTGGTATTTTTATAGCCGGTGAGGAAGGTTTCTTTTGTCAAATGTTGGCCCACCGAAGTTTGTTCCGTTGGTCAAA
>VMBQ01014214.1:0-13620 GCA_007657795.1 Dreissena rostriformis | reverse complement strand
TAATAGACAATCCCAGAATCGATAATATGGGCGCCGCCATATTGGCTATTACGTAACCCGCGATTGAAAACGGTACTGAAGAATTTGACAGATTACAACGTTATCATAGTGTACACCCGCTTTATTCCAATAAACAGTACTTTATGACTTCGCACAGTAGGATTGAAAACAAGTGAAACATGAAACCAAGTGTCGATATGTATCACATCGTTAATCAATATAACTTAAATAAAAAATATACACGATAGATTCATAAAATATGTGTCTCTGCAACAATATTCAGTGACAACACGTAATGTTTGAGGCCGAGTTGGCATTTTTAAGCATACCTTTCAGTAATGCCTTTGTATAAAATTTAATAATTTCTTTATGGAATAAAATTATTCAATGATAATTACAAAGGTATAGAAATATCTAAAGTCTGGAGTAAACGTTGTGATTTTAGCGTAAATAGTGCCGGAGATATTAACAAAGATCTATCAATATACAAAGATTGGAAACATCCATTCAGACAATTTTTTTTTATAGATCTTTGATATTAATTAGATAGATTTAAGGTCGAGGTAGACAATTATATTGATATCTGCCTTTGTTTAAGCCTATATTATTTCTTATCAAATGCCGTACTTTCTATACTTTTCCCGAGATACTCATTAAGAAACGTTGTAAGATTAAAGACCGAGGACGACTTTTTTTATTGAATAGGACATATCTTTGTTTGTCTAAACAGTTACCATTTCGTTATTAATATTTCCCTCGTTAGTGTCATTTTAAAGGTAATATACAAATCTATAGCCGAAATGAAGTTTGTGATTCTAAAATTGGTCCGGAAGTATTTATTAGCGAAACTCTGTAACATTATGTATCTAGTTTAGTCTTAAACTAAAGTGGTTTTTAGCAATCTTTTATTTAAAAATCGCTCTCAAGCTAATACAAAAATATCTAGCCGGAAATGAATTTTGCTGACACATTAGCACGCATAGAAAAGGTACATTAATCACTGCTGATACACATGAGCACGCATAGAAAAGGTACATTAATCACTGCTGACACACATAAACACGTATAAAACAGGTACAATAATCACTGCTGACACACATGAGCACGCATAGAATAGGTACATTCATCACTGCTGACAAACATGCACACACACAGAAAAGGTACATTAATCACTACTGACACAAATGAGCACGCATAGAAAATGTACATTAATTCCTGATGACACACATGAGCACGCATATAAAGGGTGCATGAATCACTGCTGACACACATGATCACGCAAAGAAAAGGTGCATTAATCACTGCTGACACACAAGAGCACGCATACAAAAGGTACATTAATTCCTGCTGACACACATGAGCAAGTATAGAAAAGGTGCATGAATAACTGCTGACACACATGAGCGCGCATAGAAAAGGTACATGCATTCCTGTTGACACAAATGAGCACGCATATAAAAGGTACATTGATCATTGCTGACACACATGAGCACGCATAGAAAAGGTACAATGATCATTGCTGACACACATGAGCACCTACGGAAAAGGTACATTAATTACTGCTGACACACAAGAGCACGCATAGAAAAAGTACATTAATTCCTGCTGACAAACATGAGCACGCATAGAAAAGGTACATTAATTCCTGCTGACACACATGAGCACGCATAGAAAAGGTACACTGATCACTGCTGACACACATGAGCACGCACAGAAAAGGTACATTCATTCCTGTTGACACAAATGAGCACGCATAGAAAATGTACATTCATTCCTGTTGACATGAGCACGCATAGAAAAGTTACATAAATTCAGACATAGAGGTTATAATAAGTGTTGAATAATAATCAGTGTAGCAGGATTTGAAAACGTCAGGCAATTGGCCATAGTCAAATACATTGTTTGGAAAGGGAACTGTACATAACACTGCAAGTTTGCACTGACAAGAATACGCGAATATTCTAAATACGAAAACGTGTTATGCGTGTTAAGTTAACATAAGGCACAATTGCAAAACTATATTTGTTGTTTTGTTTTTATATATTAAATATGTCGCATGTATATTTCTTGTTGGTGTCAAGCGAGTTCCAACAAACGGCTTATGTTACACATGATACACATGAGCACGCATAGAAAAGGTACATTAATCACTGCTGACACACGTGAGCACGAATATAAAAGGTACATTAATCACTGCTGACACACATGAGCACGCAAAGAAAAGGTAAATTAATCACTGCTGACACACATGAGCACGCATAGAAAAGGTACATTAATCACTGCTGACACACATGAGCACGCATAGAAAAGGAACATTAATCACTGCCGACACACATGAGCACACACGGAAAAGGTACATTAATCACTGCTGACACACATGAGCACGCATATAAAAGGTACATTAGTCACTTTTGACACACATGAGCACGCATAGAAAAGGTGCATTAATAACTGCTGACACACATGAGCACGCATAGAAAAGAAACATTAATCACTGCTGACTCACATGAGCACGTATAAAAAAGGTACATTAATCACTGCTGGCACACATGAGCACACACAGAACAGGTACATTGATCACTGCACTACACATGAGCAAGCATAGAAAAGGTACATTCATCACTGTTGACACACATGAGCACGCATAGAAAATGTACATTCATCACTGCTGATACACATGAGCACGCATAGAAAATGTACATTAATTCCTGCTGACACACATGAGCACGCATATAAAGGGTGCATTAATCACTGCTGACACACATGATCACGCAAAGAAAAGGTGCATTAATCACTGCTGACACACATGAGCACGCATAGAAAAGGTACATTAATTCCTGCTGACACACATGAGCACGCATAGAAAAGGTGCATTAATCACTGCTGACACACATGAGCGCGCATAGAAAAGGTACATTTATTCCTGCTGACATACATGAGCACACATAAAAAAGGTACATTAATTCCTGCTGACACACATGATCACGCAAAGAAAATGTACATTGATCACTGCTGACACATATGAGCACGCATAGAAAAGGTACATTGATCACTGCTGACACACATGAGCACGCATAGAAAAGGTACATTAATCACTGCTGACACACATGAGCACGCACATAAAAGGTACATTAATCACTGCTGACACACATGAGCACGCATAGAAAAGGTACATTAATCACTTCTGACACACATGAGCACGCATAGAAAATGTACATTAATCACTGCTGACACACATGAGCACGCACTGAAAAGGAACATTAATTCTTGCTGACACACTTGAGCACGCATAGAAAATGTACATTAATCACTGCTGACACACATGGGCACGCATAGAAAAGGTACATTAATTCCTGGTAACACACGACGCATAGAAAAGGTACATTAATTCCTGCTGACACACTTGAGCACGCTTAGAAAAGGTACATTAATCACTGCTGACACACATGAGCACGTACAGAAAAGGTACATTAATCTCTGTTGACACACATCAGCACGCACAAAAAGATGCATTAATTCCAGCTGACACACATGAGCACACACAAAAAAGGTACATTGATCACTGCTGACACACATGAGCACGCACAGAAAAGGTACATTAATCTTTGCTGACACACATGAGCACGCATAGAAAAGGTACATTAATTTCTGCTGACACACATGAGCACGCAATGAAAAGGTACATTAATCACTGCTGATACACATGAGCACGCATAGAAAAGGTACATTAATTCCTGTTGACACAAATGAGCACGCATAGAAAAGGAACATTAATTCCTGTTGACACAAATGAGCACGCATAGAAAATGTACATTCATTCCTGTTGACACAAATGAGCACGCATAGAAAAGGTACATTCATTCCAGCTGACACACATAACCACGCATAGAAAATGTGCATTAATCACTGCTGACACATATGATCATGCATAGAAAAGGTACATTTATTCCTGCTGACACAAATGATCACTTATAGAAAAGGTACATTTATTCCTGCTGACACACATGAGCACGTATAGAAATGGTACATTTATTCCTGCTGACACAAATGATCACGCATAGAAAAGGTACATTAATTACTGCTGACACACATAATCACGCAAAGAAAAGGTACATTAATTGCTGCTGACACACATGAGCACGCATAGAAAAAGTACATTCATTCCTGCTGACAAACATGAGCACGCATAGAAAAGTTACATAAATTCAGACATAGAGGTTATAATAAGTGTTGAATAATAATCAGTGTAGCAGGATTTGAAAACGTCAGGCAATTGGCCATAGTCAAATACATTGTTTGGAAAGGGAACTGTACATAACACTGCAAGTTTGCACTGACAAGAATACGCGAATATTCTAAATACGAAAACGTGTTATGCGTGTTAAGTTAACATAAGGCACAATTGCAAAACTATATTTGTTGTTTTGTTTTTATATATTAAATATGTCGCATGTATATTTCTTGTTGGTGTCAAGCGAGTTCCAACAAACGGCTTATGTTTACTACATGGGGCGTGTGTTTCCTACTTTCAGCTGATTACCTCTTTTTAAGTGCCAAAATGTCATAATAAATTGTTCTTAACTTTACTTAAGCTATGAAAAATGTGTGAATTTTCAAGCAACTAATAGGACCAAAATACCCTAATCCCCAAAAGTCTTCATTATTTTACATGTTCATTAACGCCGAGATCAGTTTTTTAAGAAACGTTGACACTCAAAAGGAGGAAATTTGCTGAAATGAGGTGAATGTAACGGGTGGGATGTGACGTCACATCTTGTCGAAGGGGAAAGATGTGTCGTCACATCCTGTATTAGAGGTGTGATGTGACGTCACATCCTGCGACTGAGGTGTCATGTGACGTCACATCCTGTGTCCGGGGTGTGAAATGACGTCACATCCTGTGTCCGGGGTGTAATGTGACGTTACATCATGTGTCAGAGGCGTGATGAGACGTCACATCCAGTGTTAGAGGTGTGGTGTGACGTCACATCCTGTGATAGAGGTGTGATATGACGTCATATCCTGTGTCCGGGGTGTGATGTGACGTCACATCCTGTGTCCGGGGTGTGATATGACGTCACATCCTGTGTCAGAGGTGTGATGAGACGTCAGATCCTGTATTAGAGGTGTGATCTGACGTCACATCCTGTGACAGAGGTGTGATATGACGTCATATCATGTGTCAGGGGTACGATGTGTCGTTACATCCTGTGTCTGGGGTGTGATGTGACGTCATATCCTGGGTCAGAGTTGTGATGTGACGTCACATCCTGTGTCAGGGGTGTGATGAGTTCCTTCTTTAAAATGCTAGGCAGTTTTATCAAGTGTTCTTAACGTTTCTCGATCTACGTAACACTGGAGAGTTTGGTCGTACACAGTAAGGTGGTGAGGGTTAGACATGTTCACTTTATTCCAGTCCCTTAGATTTTACAAATATAACATCACCGTTGTGATGTAATTTAATACATTTGCTTTTCAGGAGAAAAGCACCTTTGTTCAAAATGCAATCGTGTGTTTTCCACTACCGTCGGCCTGTCTGTCCATATGACGGCAAAATGTCATGGTTACCAGTACGAGTGTCCTGTGTGTCAAGTACGATTTGCAAGTAAGTAGTGTTTTGAAACCTGTTTAACTAAAATGATTTTGTTTTTGACTAAACTATTAAATTAATTAAAAGAATAATACAACTTCCATTTAATGATCCTAAGCAAACGGTTCAATTAGGTAGTTGAACATCTAAGTGCGTCAGTACATGATTGTCAATGTTCGCACATATTTTAAATTATCTGGTCATTGGACAACATATTCATTCTACGTGTCTATTACTGGAGTTGTTGTATTTAAGATGGCGCCCAGATGCCATAAATGCGTTGACGGAATAGAGACCGGGAGATCTTAAGTTCGATCTCCATAATTGTTGCGTGCTCATGATATTTTCGAAAGACACATCGTACTGGCTCTATCCAAGCAATAGACGTAATTTTGTCTTAGTAAGCCGAAAAGCTTTCAGCGCAATTGAGCTAAAACAAGACTTTTGCCAAACAATATGTCCCCTACCGGTGAAATTCCACCATTTTCAGCAATATCTCTAGTCTATTTGTTGCCATAGCAACCAGAATTCTTGACGAAGGAACACAATAAAATGACGTGCATAATCTCCATATTTCAATCTGTCTATGTTTAAAGTTTCATGAAAACAAATGAAGAACTTTTAAAGTTATCGCAGGATCCAGAAAAGTGTGACAGACTGACTGACTGACTGACTGACTGACTGACTGACAGACAGACAGACAGACAGACAGAGCGCAAACCATAAGTCCCCTCCGGTTTCACCGGTAGGGGACAATGAATAGGTTTACTCATGACACGTGATTATTACATTTTCAGAAAAAACCCAAAAGATGGATCACACGAAATCGCACAGTGGTGACAAAGTGTATCCTTGCCCACAGTGCGGACTACTTTTTACGTGCAAAGATAAACTGAAGGTGCACTCAGACCAACATTCATTGGTAAGTTTTGCGGACTACTTTCTACGTGTAAAGATATCAGACCAACATAAGTTTAAAGCTTTGTATGCTCAGCTCCTACACATTGCTGGCCGAATTTCAATTGTGTTGATGTGCGTAAGTACATTGTCCGTGGGTTCCGAAAATTATTGCCCGGTCTGTCACTTCAGAATGTAGTTTTAAAAAGTGCCCCGAAAATAAAATCCGTGTTTTGACGACCTGTCATGTGTGCGTATCCCGCGTCGATTGCACATGTTAATATTTATAATATGTTTTAAGTACAACATTCCGTTACACTTGATTTATCAGATATAAGATTTTTCTTATTTTTAATTTGTAAAAATCAACACGATGTTTGCCAAATAGTTTGATCGATTATAATGCAGAAAATTATCCATACACAAGTTCTTAATTTCCAAACTACAAAAAGAAAAAAAGTATATGATTTCTGAACTGTTACATTTGTTTCGTCACCTTTCACCGCCGAAAAACAAAAATCCATATGAAATTGCATTGAAAAATAAATAAGACAAAGATGCCACACCACTAATATACATGCCAAAGGGCGGTTTTCTGAAATCATTTTCAAAGCGGGTGATTGATATTTAACTGTCTGTCTCTGTCCAATTTAAAGGAGACGGTTTCGAGACAGGCTCCCGATGAAGCCAACGTCATGGATGACGCCTCTAGTGATGACGTCACCGCCAATGGTGACCTCACGTGTAATGAGCAAAGAGTCGCCAGAGATATATCAGACAGTGAGAAGGATGGAATGAAACCGGAAGTAACGAGCACGTGTTCTCTGTCCGACGAAGGCTCGATGGATTAATATGGATGCTCTTGTTACGAAATTAAATGTATGGGTGATGAGAATAAATGGGGATTTTAATCGTGTTTTAATAAGATCTATGTCATTATTTTAAAGAGAAAATGTTGCTACTTTGATCATGTTCAACATATTTTCCTTTCCCATAAAGCAATGTAATCTTGATATTCATACATTCTATATCAATAATTTCACGGAATACTCTGTAAAGAATGTTTGCTTATTTAATCGTCTATTCTCTGTAATACTTCAGAATAGTGTATGTTTGATAAGTCATAAATAAAACTTGACCTTTTATGCAAATTGATTCCAGGCTATTGTCGCATATGAACATTCCATCAACACAAACGTTTATCATTTTTTATAATGCGTGCAGAAATAATATATTTGTGATATGATGGATTGGCGCACAGTTTTAACAAAGGATCACTTAAAATGTCGTTATTTACGATTGCGTAAAAACGTTTTGACATGTTTATATGCTTAGATGTATATAATACTGCTTTGAAATGTTTGATATGGGAACATGTAAAACACTCGCTATATTTCATTTAAATAGAGATCAATAATGACGTTTCTTATTTCATCATCTCCATCTTATAACGTTATAACAATACACATGAAGATTTAAGTACAAGATCTTTGCGCACATAGTTAACATGTCTTTCTCGTTTATTTATTAAAACCATCGTCAATAACGAACGGTCGTCTCTTTTACTATGTGAGTAACGTTTTAATTAGGTATATACTTATTTGTAACCCGAATTATCGGTCAACATCTCGGTCCTATGGTCTCAATAACGCAAATCCGGAAGATATTTCTCCGTAACAACTACTTAAGATCAAGCGCTCAAGAATGAACAACCTCGATTGTTAACTTTTGTATCATGTTTAAGGATACGGGCATCCATGGCGAGACATCTGCATACGTTCATAGCTTAATATGTTAAGTCATTTATTGTATTGAAATAACCATGTTTATATACGTGCCTACATAACAATGTTTTAAAGATTTGTGATACTAACCTTAATTATAAGGACATGTACGTACTAATAAGGACAAGAAATACAACTTAGAAGCCTTTGTTTGAACTTTCAAAGAAATATCAGTAAATTAAAACTGATAATTGACTGTTTCAAACTGTGAAAAATAACAGTGAAAATTATCGATAATTATTAATGTTTTACTGTGAAATGACGTCATTTTTGTATTAATGACGTCATTATTCCAGCAAAATTCTCCAGTTAAACTAATTTAAATGTAAATAAACGGTAAAAAAAAATGCATACAATAAAATGAAAATGTGTTGGATTCGGTGAAATATCGATTTTAATTCACTCGTGATCATAAAAAAACAACATTTTCTATGATCAATCGTTAATTTAATTCGATATTCCACCGAATCCAAAAAAAAAAAATCCTTTATTTGTTTAGTTTTGTCTCATCTACATACAATCACACCATTTCGACAAGAAACATTCTCAGAATAGCTGCAAGCAGCCGTTCGTGTTATTTGTTTTCATTTGCATTTTAATAGAACTAAAAAAACAACACAAAACTTAACTGTAAAACACACAAAATCGATATGGTATGGCGTTATGGTAAGTTGATATGTTTGTTCGAGAATGTGATAATAGCCACATTTAATAGTCAAAAGTAATTGCATCGTACTGATATGAAGTTGTGAATGTCTCTAATGAATTGTTCGTGGGTTTATGCATTCAACGATGTACTTAGGTCCTCTACTTGCAGCCAAATTTCAATATGTGTAATTGTTCAGAGAAAGTGTAATAGTGCATTCACCCGTGACATTACAATTGGACCTGATAATCTGTCCATCGATCGGGGTTTTACTTCCTTCATGACATAGTGTGGACACGGTTTTTCATTTGGACAATCCGTGACAGATATTGACCTTTGACCTGGAAATCGAATGGAAGGTTAATTCCATCGCAAGTCAACAACATATCAATTCGCAATATCATTGGTCGAAACGTTCTCTTTATATCTTATATGAGCACGAAATAGTCTACATTTCATGTTTAATCTCTTCCTCCAACGTAACCATCATACCAATTTTCATGATGGTATTTCTAAGCGTTCTCAACATGTCAAGTAGAACACAATTCGTATTACAATGCATTGTGACCTTTACCTAAAATCTGTTAATCTATAAATCAACACCGATATCTCAACTGTACTCTATAAGCATCAATTACGAGCAAGCATTACGCCCTGTATATTTATACTCGGTTTAGTTTGTGTACGGGAACCATGCATTAAATGACAGAATTACAGTCCGCGAGTGTGATCTTCTTTTAACTATTCTACCAGATTCCTGTACAAATACTGATATATTCGATATAAAGCTACCTTAATATATCCATGAATAAATATCAGTCACGTATATACTGATTTTATAAATTGTCTACTTTTCAATTTGATTGTTTAACTTGTCTACTTTTCAATTTGATTGTATAAATTGTGTTCAAAATAGCAAACCAACTGTCTATATATTATATAAAGAAAATTATTTGAATTGAAAGTCTTGATGTCAAAATAGTAAGAACATTTCACAGTTAAGAGTCTGGCGTTGTTTAGTCTGGGTTCCTTTCCCCTTTTACTACATTCCGCAGTAAAAGAGGCAGGGGACCATACTAGGCGTTGTTGTCCGTTTGATCGTTATTTTTTTTGCATCAAATCGATTTGCATAAAGGAGTGACCACTCCGTAGAATCCCTTCATTGTTTTCCTCTGGTCCATAACATAGCATTGAACACNGACCTTGATGTATTCGAAACGCACATGAAACTGCACACTGGGTCGACAATTGGACAACTGATTTGTCACCAATGTTCAAAGGTAAAACTAACAATGCACTCGAAACTAAAATTATGTATATGCATGTTGATGCTTCGTCATCTATTACTGCTGGTGTTGCTTCTCCAACTCCTGCTACTACTTCTGCTTCTACTACTGCTACTACTGTTACCATCGGTGTATCAATTATATGAATACATTAAATGAAAAATCTGAATCTTGTTTTTAAATAACTATCAAAAATACTTTTTCCCAAATCAAGACCCAGCATTCCCAATTGTATGATGGTTTGACTTTCAGATGTCTGGAAGCAGAGTTGTTAAGTAAAAAAATGAAGATTTTGAATTTGTAATATTCATTTCACTGATACATGTGTATTTGTATGTTCATTTGCATTTGTTCTATTTAAGTTTTATTATAGCCTTATCGAAAGTGATAAATAACGCACTAGTTACTATAATCCCCTATTTCACGGATATATGTCATATTTCCACAATGGCTAGAAAAGACCTGGAACAAAAACGTGAGTACGAATACAGATCGCGAATACACGTGACATAACGTACATTGTATATGGTAATTAAAACAATATGTGTACACTGATTATTGGCAGCCATCAACGCACATGGTATGAACATAGAACTTACACTTCTACGGCGATCAGAAAAAATATTAATTTTCGATTTATCGCTAATAATGTTGGAGCGATATAAAACGAAAATTATCAAATTAACCAAAAAGCAAACAAATTAACCAAAAGGTAAAGCGGTGCAACACTACTAAATCCGATTCTATATTTCATGGCCTACACTTTAATAAGAGTAACCAAATTCGGGGACATTAAACNGTCTCATCTGGATCCAAACTGTTTGCAAAGACCTTTAAAATTTGGTTCCAGCGCTCAAAGGGTTAAAAGCAAATCACGATTCCTACCTTCCGCTCTTCATGTCAATTTCACCTTTTTCCCTCTGTAGTAGGGAGTTAAATGTTCATTTTAATAAATACAAACTTGTATCTTGTTTTGTGTCAATTTAATTTGAATTTCCGTGCAATATTTCACAAATCAAACAAATTGAAGGTTTACGTTATAAGGGGCAGTACACTACATAACAATTAAATACATGGAAACACCATAACAAGAGTTATCTTATATTTAAGCCATGATACCTTACATCTACACAACGAAACATCTGACACTAGAATTTCTATTTTTTGGGAGAGACGTCTATATTTTTTCACGGGATATATTATTTATATGGAACTGTTAATGTGCTAGTAAAAGACGTATAGTCTGTGTCTTGTTATTCTTTGTTATTATTCCTTTCAGATAAAATAAGAAATTCAAAAGTTCTTCATCTATTTTGGTCGAACAACATCAGGTTTAATATAAACACCTCAGTATGTGTTCGTCATTGAAGTACCTTAAACATCTAACACAAACAACAAATTAACAGTTGACCTTTTGACTACAAATGTTGTCCATGGTTAGGACAGTTCGGACTGCCAAATGTGTTTTACTTTGCGTGCTTACACCACCCGAAAATAATTATGGCCTGTTTATTATCCACAATTTTTAAGGCTTGGATTATTGGATTACAGCTACCCAGTAATTGAATCTACCATACAAGAGGGTTCCAAGTGATTAGTGCTCTATATGAATCTCCCACAAAATATATCTAAAATATGGCTGATTCTGATATTAAAAATGGCTCATTATCATCTTTAATTTGGCTGATTATTATCTTGAATAATTATATCCATGCCCACTATTACAGCTGAAACGGGGATTCCAGGTGACTGGCTCTACGCAATAAACTACAGCCATAAGAATCTCCCAGACAATATAATTGAGCCTCTCTCAGGGTAAACCGGGCTTAATGCATGTACGTATAAAGGTCCCGGATTAGCCTGTGCAGTCCGCTCATGCAAATCAGGGACCACACTTTCTGCTTTTATTGTATTTTTCATTTAAAGGAAGTCTCTTCTCAGCGAAAATCCAGTATAGACGGAAAGTGTCTTTCTTCCCTGATTAGGCTGTGCTTATCTGTACGACACTTAACGAACATGCATTAAACCCCGTTATCACAGAGCGAGGTTCATATCTTAAATAATGTCGATTATCATCTGTTTCCTTAATTTTTAAGACCCAATCGGCACCTCTTCCGTCCGCCAATGCATGTCATTAAACGTTGTGAACAAATGTACAAATTTCAAATTGATAGATGTAAGCGTTAAACATTTAATTAACTGAAATAATGTTCAGTTGAAGAATAAACACAGAAATTACATTCCAAACGTGTAGAAGTTTTCCGTGAACAGACCATAAGACTTAAAATCTAACTCTTATTTAAATTATATATATAGATGTTACACAATAACTGTGTTTGTGGCCGTCTGAAAAACCGGGCATATACTTTCATTCCCAAATATAAACAACTTGAAGTTATAATAATACATAAATAATTGAACTGCTTAATCTGAATCCAAATCCATATGCATATGTAATTTAAAACAAAACAAATCAAATTCCACTTCAACGTCGTAGTCGCTATCGCTGTCCTCTAGGAACGACACTTCAAAGAATTTTTTCCGGTGTATTCGACAACAAAGTAACTTGTTTACCGATCACAAGACGCCGCAGTCTCCGACAAGACGACAAGTCAAGCCCTTCAAATTTGCAATCTAGTCTCAGACATTCCAGGTTAGCAAGATCACGTAGAGAATTTGGCAACAATGTAACTTGCTTACCGAGCGTAATGTGTGTAAGACTGTGACAAGATGACAAATCGTACCCTTCACATTTGCATCTTAGTGTCAGACATTCCAGGTTAGCAAGATCACGTAGAGAATTTGGCAACAATGTAACTAGCTTACCGAGCTTAATGCGTGTTAGACTGTGACAAGTTGACAAATCCAACCCTTCACATTTGCAATCTAGTGTCATACATTTCAGGTTAGCAAGATCACGTAGAGAATTTGGCAACAATGTAACTAGCTTACCGAGCGTAATGTCTGTAAGACTGTGACAAGATGTCAAATCCAACCCATCATATCTGAAATATATTTCAAGATTTTTTATCTTCGGAAGATCACATAGTGAATTCGGTACAACTTGCACCAGTTTACCAATACTAATTATAGTAAGATTTTGGCAAGAAGATAAATCCAGACCATCATATTTGCAACGTAAAGTAACAAACTGCAGGTAACGTAGGTCACGTAATACACACGGTAACAAAGTAACTTTTTGACAGAGATGCAGTGCCTCGAGGTTGCGATACTGTGCCAAGTCAAGCCCATCATATGGACATTCAACACGTAAACTCGCCATGTTGTGTAATTCACGCAGCGTATTTGGTATTAATGTCACATTTTCACCAATATAAAGTTGTTTGAGACTCCGAAACGATGATAAATCTAATCCGTCATATTGACATTTTAATGATAGAGACTCCAGGTTATTGA
>VMBQ01014213.1:0-14732 GCA_007657795.1 Dreissena rostriformis | reverse complement strand
ATGTTTAACACATTTTATATAAATTCATAAATATTTGACAAAATCGTACAGTCTTTCTTAAATAGTAAATGTTAGAAACATACTTTGATTCATTTGTAATGCCTGTAATTCTGTTCGGTTCTAAACACATTTACGCATGAGAAGACGCTATGACGCATTGATTGAGAGACTCCATTATGTATTTGCCGCTCCCCGAGAACAATGTAGACAATGTTCATTGGTACAAGATTATTATTCAATATGTAAACTTTATAGAAAGGTTTCTTTTCCCTGACTATATGCGAATCAAATATTTTTACAGAACTCGACAAGCGTGTAGAGTACGTACAAACGAATGCATAAGAATACTCCTGAAAGTCCTGCCATTTTAGAGCGCTGTTTGTGGTTTTTATTAACATTAATGAATATGGATGCTAAACGTAGCAAAGCTATCTTCATCGCTCCCCCAAATTATCCATATTCAATCGCGTATGAGTCTTGTTCTGAGAAAACTGGGCATAATGCATGTGCGTAAAGTGTCATCCCATATTAGCCTGTGCAGTCCGCACATGCTAATCCGGGACGACACTTTCCGCTTAAACTGGATTTTTTCGCTAAGAGACACCTTTTAAACAAAAAATTCCATAAAAGCGGAAACTGTCGTCCCTGATTAGCCTGTGCGGACTGCATATGCTAATCTGGGATGACAATTTACGCACAAGCATTATGCCCAGTTTTCTCAGAACACGACACAAATGTCAATGCTTACTCATGGAATGGATTGTTGACAGCTAGCCATCAACTATTCTTTCAAACAATATGTTATTACTCTACACATGCTTGCTGAAACCTATAATGCTCCTGGTACTATATCTATAATTTCTTTATTTGAAATTGCTACATTGAAACATGCGTATGATTTCATATTTTTTTAAGCAAATGCAATAAATAAACAAATACAAATTCTACTTGCAAATCTATATTTACTTTAAATTTATGAGAATTGAATAATATATATTTGTTTGAAAACGACCAAGTTAAGAAATTGGAAAACAGCTCTCATATTTCTATTCAACATTAACTTGTTTACCTCGAAGATAATCGATGTTTACACAAATGTCAATCATGTATCAAAATAAATCTCAAATATGATCAGATGGTCATTTGGTTTCGCGAGTTAAGCGGCTGAACAAAAAAAAAACACACAAGCCTCTTTTTTGCGATGAACAAAAATCACACGTGGTCGTGTTTTAGGCTTTTCACGAATGGAAATTTATTCTTAACAGTTGTTGGGAGAGGAGTTTACACTTATAAAAAAAATACCCGGATCGGTCTTAAATCTGTGTTCGTCTTACCATGAAATACCCGGATCGGTCTTAAATCTGTGTTCGACTTACCGTAATATACCCGGATCGGTCTTAAATCTGTGTTCGACTTACCATAAAATACCCGGATCGGTCTTAAATCTGTGTTCGACTTACCATAAAATACCCGGATCGGTCTTAAATCTGTGTTCGACTTACCATAAAATACCCGGATCGGTCTTAAATCTGTGTTCGACTTACCATAAAATACCCGGATCGGTCTTAAATCTGTGTTCGACTTACCATAAAATACCCGGATCGGTCTTAAATCTGTGTTCGACTTACCATAAAATACCCGGATCGGTCTTAAATCTGTGTTCGACNGGCTTTAAGTGATACTCGACCATTCCTGGTGGTATACTGGCTGTTAGTGATACTCGACCATTCCTGGTGGTATACTGGCTTTAAGTGATACTCGACCATTCCTGGTGGTATACTGGCTGTTAGTGATACTCGACCATTCCTGGTGGTATACTGGCTTTAAGTGATACTCGACCATTCCTGGTGGTATACTGGCTGTTAGTGATACTCGACCATTCCTGGTGGTATACTGGCTTTAAGTGATACTCGACCATTCCTGGTGGTATACTGGCTGTTAGTGATACTCGACCATTCCTGGTGGTATACTGGCTTTAAGTGATACTCGACCATTCCTGGTGGTATACTGGCTGTTAGTGATACTCGACCATTCCTGGTGGTATACTGGCTTTAAGTGATACTCGACCATTCCTGGTGGTATACTGGCTGTTAGTGATACTCGACCATTCCTGGTGGTATACTGGCTTTAAGTGATACTCGACCATTCCTGGTGGTATACTGGCTGTTAGTGATACTCGACCATTCCTGGTGGTATACTGGCTTTAAGTGATACTCGACCATTCCTGGTGGTATACTGGCTGTTAGTGATACTCGACCATTCCTGGTGGTATACTGGCTTTAAGTGATACTCGACCATTCCTGGTGGTATACTGGCTGTTAGTGATACTCGACCATTCCTGGTGGTATACTGGCTTTAAGTGATACTCGACCATTCCTGGTGGTATACTGGCTGTTAGTGATACTCGACCATTCCTGGTGGTATACTGGCTTTAAGTGATACTCGACCATTCCTGGTGGTATACTGGCTGTTAGTGATACTCGACCATTCCTGGTGGTATACTGGCTTTAAGTGATACTCGACCATTCCTGGTGGTATACTGGCTGTTAGTGATACTCGACCATTCCTGGTGGTATACTGGCTTTAAGTGATACTCGACCATTCCTGGTGGTATACTGGCTGTTAGTGATACTCGACCATTCCTGGTGGTATACTGGCTTTAAGTGATACTCGACCATTCCTGGTGGTATACTGGCTGTTAGTGATACTCGACCATTCCTGGTGGTATACTGGCTTTAAGTGATACTCGACCATTCCTGGTGGTATACTGGCTGTTAGTGATACTCGACCATTCCTGGTGGTATACTGGCTTTAAGTGATACTCGACCATTCCTGGTGGTATACTGGCTGTTAGTGATACTCGACCATTCCTGGTGGTATACTGGCTTTAAGTGATACTCGACCATTCCTGGTGGTATACTGGCTGTTAGTGATACTCGACCATTCCTGGTGGTATACTGGCTTTAAGTGATACTCGACCATTCCTGGTGGTATACTGGCTGTTAGTGATACTCGACCATTCCTGGTGGTATACTGGCTTTAAGTGATACTCGACCATTCCTGGTGGTATACTGGCTGTTAGTGATACTCGACCATTCCTGGTGGTATACTGGCTTTAAGTGATACTCGACCATTCCTGGTGGTATACTGGCTGTTAGTGATACTCGACCATTCCTGGTGGTATACTGGCTTTAAGTGATACTCGACCATTCCTGGTGGTATACTGGCTGTTAGTGATACTCGACCATTCCTGGTGGTATACTGGCTTTAAGTGATACTCGACCATTCCTGGTGGTATACTGGCTGTTAGTGATACTCGACCATTCCTGGTGGTATACTGGCTTTAAGTGATACTCGACCATTCCTGGTGGTATACTGGCTGTTAGTGATACTCGACCATTCCTGGTGGTATACTGGCTTTAAGTGATACTCGACCATTCCTGGTGGTATACTGGCTGTTAGTGATACTCGACCATTCCTGGTGGTATACTGGCTTTAAGTGATACTCGACCATTCCTGGTGGTATACTGGCTGTTAGTGATACTCGACCATTCCTGGTGGTATACTGGCTTTAAGTGATACTCGACCATTCCTGGTGGTATACTGGCTGTTAGTGATACTCGACCATTCCTGGTGGTATACTGGCTTTAAGTGATACTCGACCATTCCTGGTGGTATACTGGCTGTTAGTGATACTCGACCATTCCTGGTGGTATACTGGCTTTAAGTGATACTCGACCATTCCTGGTGGTATACTGGCTGTTAGTGATACTCGACCATTCCTGGTGGTATACTGGCTTTAAGTGATACTCGACCATTCCTGGTGGTATACTGGCTGTTAGTGATACTCGACCATTCCTGGTGGTATACTGGCTTTAAGTGATACTCGACCATTCCTGGTGGTATACTGGCTGTTAGTGATACTCGACCATTCCTGGTGGTATACTGGCTTTAAGTGATACTCGACCATTCCTGGTGGTATACTGGCTGTTAGTGATACTCGACCATTCCTGGTGGTATACTGGCTTTAAGTGATACTCGACCATTCCTGGTGGTATACTGGCTGTTAGTGATACTCGACCATTCCTGGTGGTATACTGGCTTTAAGTGATACTCGACCATTCCTGGTGGTATACTGGCTGTTAGTGATACTCGACCATTCCTGGTGGTATACTGGCTTTAAGTGATACTCGACCATTCCTGGTGGTATACTGGCTGTTAGTGATACTCGACCATTCCTGGTGGTATACTGGCTTTAAGTGATACTCGACCATTCCTGGTGGTATACTGGCTGTTAGTGATACTCGACCATTCCTGGTGGTATACTGGCTTTAAGTGATACTCGACCATTCCTGGTGGTATACTGGCTGTTAGTGATACTCGACCATTCCTGGTGGTATACTGGCTTTAAGTGATACTCGACCATTCCTGGTGGTATACTGGCTGTTAGTGATACTCGACCATTCCTGGTGGTATACTGGCTTTAAGTGATACTCGACCATTCCTGGTGGTATACTGGCTGTTAGTGATACTCGACCATTCCTGGTGGTATACTGGCTTTAAGTGATACTCGACCATTCCTGGTGGTATACTGGCTGTTAGTGATACTCGACCATTCCTGGTGGTATACTGGCTTTAAGTGATACTCGACCATTCCTGGTGGTATACTGGCTGTTAGTGATACTCGACCATTCCTGGTGGTATACTGGCTTTAAGTGATACTCGACCATTCCTGGTGGTATACTGGCTGTTAGTGATACTCGACCATTCCTGGTGGTATACTGGCTTTAAGTGATACTCGACCATTCCTGGTGGTATACTGGCTGTTAGTGATACTCGACCATTCCTGGTGGTATACTGGCTTTAAGTGATACTCGACCATTCCTGGTGGTATACTGGCTGTTAGTGATACTCGACCATTCCTGGTGGTATACTGGCTTTAAGTGATACTCGACCATTCCTGGTGGTATACTGGCTGTTAGTGATACTCGACCATTCCTGGTGGTATACTGGCTTTAAGTGATACTCGACCATTCCTGGTGGTATACTGGCTGTTAGTGATACTCGACCATTCCTGGTGGTATACTGGCTTTAAGTGATACTCGACCATTCCTGGTGGTATACTGGCTGTTAGTGATACTCGACCATTCCTGGTGGTATACTGGCTTTAAGTGATACTCGACCATTCCTGGTGGTATACTGGCTGTTAGTGATACTCGACCATTCCTGGTGGTATACTGGCTTTAAGTGATACTCGACCATTCCTGGTGGTATACTGGCTGTTAGTGATACTCGACCATTCCTGGTGGTATACTGGCTTTAAGTGATACTCGACCATTCCTGGTGGTATACTGGCTGTTAGTGATACTCGACCATTCCTGGTGGTATACTGGCTTTAAGTGATACTCGACCATTCCTGGTGGTATACTGGCTGTTAGTGATACTCGACCATTCCTGGTGGTATACTGGCTTTAAGTGATACTCGACCATTCCTGGTGGTATACTGGCTGTTAGTGATACTCGACCATTCCTGGTGGTATACTGGCTTTAAGTGATACTCGACCATTCCTGGTGGTATACTGGCTGTTAGTGATACTCGACCATTCCTGGTGGTATACTGGCTTTAAGTGATACTCGACCATTCCTGGTGGTATACTGGCTGTTAGTGATACTCGACCATTCCTGGTGGTATACTGGCTTTAAGTGATACTCGACCATTCCTGGTGGTATACTGGCTGTTAGTGATACTCGACCATTCCTGGTGGTATACTGGCTTTAAGTGATACTCGACCATTCCTGGTGGTATACTGGCTGTTAGTGATACTCGACCATTCCTGGTGGTATACTGGCTTTAAGTGATACTCGACCATTCCTGGTGGTATACTGGCTGTTAGTGATACTCGACCATTCCTGGTGGTATACTGGCTTTAAGTGATACTCGACCATTCCTGGTGGTATACTGGCTGTTAGTGATACTCGACCATTCCTGGTGGTATACTGGCTTTAAGTGATACTCGACCATTCCTGGTGGTATACTGGCTGTTAGTGATACTCGACCATTCCTGGTGGTATACTGGCTTTAAGTGATACTCGACCATTCCTGGTGGTATACTGGCTGTTAGTGATACTCGACCATTCCTGGTGGTATACTGGCTTTAAGTGATACTCGACCATTCCTGGTGGTATACTGGCTGTTAGTGATACTCGACCATTCCTGGTGGTATACTGGCTTTAAGTGATACTCGACCATTCCTGGTGGTATACTGGCTGTTAGTGATACTCGACCATTCCTGGTGGTATACTGGCTTTAAGTGATACTCGACCATTCCTGGTGGTATACTGGCTGTTAGTGATACTCGACCATTCCTGGTGGTATACTGGCTTTAAGTGATACTCGACCATTCCTGGTGGTATACTGGCTGTTAGTGATACTCGACCATTCCTGGTGGTATACTGGCTTTAAGTGATACTCGACCATTCCTGGTGGTATACTGGCTGTTAGTGATACTCGACCATTCCTGGTGGTATACTGGCTTTAAGTGATACTCGACCATTCCTGGTGGTATACTGGCTGTTAGTGATACTCGACCATTCCTGGTGGTATACTGGCTTTAAGTGATACTCGACCATTCCTGGTGGTATACTGGCTGTTAGTGATACTCGACCATTCCTGGTGGTATACTGGCTTTAAGTGATACTCGACCATTCCTGGTGGTATACTGGCTGTTAGTGATACTCGACCATTCCTGGTGGTATACTGGCTTTAAGTGATACTCGACCATTCCTGGTGGTATACTGGCTGTTAGTGATACTCGACCATTCCTGGTGGTATACTGGCTTTAAGTGATACTCGACCATTCCTGGTGGTATACTGGCTGTTAGTGATACTCGACCATTCCTGGTGGTATACTGGCTTTAAGTGATACTCGACCATTCCTGGTGGTATACTGGCTGTTAGTGATACTCGACCATTCCTGGTGGTATACTGGCTTTAAGTGATACTCGACCATTCCTGGTGGTATACTGGCTGTTAGTGATACTCGACCATTCCTGGTGGTATACTGGCTTTAAGTGATACTCGACCATTCCTGGTGGTATACTGGCTGTTAGTGATACTCGACCATTCCTGGTGGTATACTGGCTTTAAGTGATACTCGACCATTCCTGGTGGTATACTGGCTGTTAGTGATACTCGACCATTCCTGGTGGTATACTGGCTTTAAGTGATACTCGACCATTCCTGGTGGTATACTGGCTGTTAGTGATACTCGACCATTCCTGGTGGTATACTGGCTTTAAGTGATACTCGACCATTCCTGGTGGTATACTGGCTGTTAGTGATACTCGACCATTCCTGGTGGTATACTGGCTTTAAGTGATACTCGACCATTCCTGGTGGTATACTGGCTGTTAGTGATACTCGACCATTCCTGGTGGTATACTGGCTTTAAGTGATACTCGACCATTCCTGGTGGTATACTGGCTGTTAGTGATACTCGACCATTCCTGGTGGTATACTGGCTTTAAGTGATACTCGACCATTCCTGGTGGTATACTGGCTGTTAGTGATACTCGACCATTCCTGGTGGTATACTGGCTTTAAGTGATACTCGACCATTCCTGGTGGTATACTGGCTGTTAGTGATACTCGACCATTCCTGGTGGTATACTGGCTTTAAGTGATACTCGACCATTCCTGGTGGTATACTGGCTGTTAGTGATACTCGACCATTCCTGGTGGTATACTGGCTTTAAGTGATACTCGACCATTCCTGGTGGTATACTGGCTGTTAGTGATACTCGACCATTCCTGGTGGTATACTGGCTTTAAGTGATACTCGACCATTCCTGGTGGTATACTGGCTGTTAGTGATACTCGACCATTCCTGGTGGTATACTGGCTTTAAGTGATACTCGACCATTCCTGGTGGTATACTGGCTGTTAGTGATACTCGACCATTCCTGGTGGTATACTGGCTTTAAGTGATACTCGACCATTCCTGGTGGTATACTGGCTGTTAGTGATACTCGACCATTCCTGGTGGTATACTGGCTTTAAGTGATACTCGACCATTCCTGGTGGTATACTGGCTGTTAGTGATACTCGACCATTCCTGGTGGTATACTGGCTTTAAGTGATACTCGACCATTCCTGGTGGTATACTGGCTGTTAGTGATACTCGACCATTCCTGGTGGTATACTGGCTTTAAGTGATACTCGACCATTCCTGGTGGTATACTGGCTGTTAGTGATACTCGACCATTCCTGGTGGTATACTGGCTTTAAGTGATACTCGACCATTCCTGGTGGTATACTGGCTGTTAGTGATACTCGACCATTCCTGGTGGTATACTGGCTTTAAGTGATACTCGACCATTCCTGGTGGTATACTGGCTGTTAGTGATACTCGACCATTCCTGGTGGTATACTGGCTTTAAGTGATACTCGACCATTCCTGGTGGTATACTGGCTGTTAGTGATACTCGACCATTCCTGGTGGTATACTGGCTTTAAGTGATACTCGACCATTCCTGGTGGTATACTGGCTGTTAGTGATACTCGACCATTCCTGGTGGTATACTGGCTTTAAGTGATACTCGACCATTCCTGGTGGTATACTGGCTGTTAGTGATACTCGACCATTCCTGGTGGTATACTGGCTTTAAGTGATACTCGACCATTCCTGGTGGTATACTGGCTGTTAGTGATACTCGACCATTCCTGGTGGTATACTGGCTTTAAGTGATACTCGACCATTCCTGGTGGTATACTGGCTGTTAGTGATACTCGACCATTCCTGGTGGTATACTGGCTTTAAGTGATACTCGACCATTCCTGGTGGTATACTGGCTGTTAGTGATACTCGACCATTCCTGGTGGTATACTGGCTTTAAGTGATACTCGACCATTCCTGGTGGTATACTGGCTGTTAGTGATACTCGACCATTCCTGGTGGTATACTGGCTTTAAGTGATACTCGACCATTCCTGGTGGTATACTGGCTGTTAGTGATACTCGACCATTCCTGGTGGTATACTGGCTTTAAGTGATACTCGACCATTCCTGGTGGTATACTGGCTGTTAGTGATACTCGACCATTCCTGGTGGTATACTGGCTTTAAGTGATACTCGACCATTCCTGGTGGTATACTGGCTGTTAGTGATACTCGACCATTCCTGGTGGTATACTGGCTTTAAGTGATACTCGACCATTCCTGGTGGTATACTGGCTGTTAGTGATACTCGACCATTCCTGGTGGTATACTGGCTTTAAGTGATACTCGACCATTCCTGGTGGTATACTGGCTGTTAGTGATACTCGACCATTCCTGGTGGTATACTGGCTTTAAGTGATACTCGACCATTCCTGGTGGTATACTGGCTGTTAGTGATACTCGACCATTCCTGGTGGTATACTGGCTTTAAGTGATACTCGACCATTCCTGGTGGTATACTGGCTGTTAGTGATACTCGACCATTCCTGGTGGTATACTGGCTTTAAGTGATACTCGACCATTCCTGGTGGTATACTGGCTGTTAGTGATACTCGACCATTCCTGGTGGTATACTGGCTTTAAGTGATACTCGACCATTCCTGGTGGTATACTGGCTGTTAGTGATACTCGACCATTCCTGGTGGTATACTGGCTTTAAGTGATACTCGACCATTCCTGGTGGTATACTGGCTGTTAGTGATACTCGACCATTCCTGGTGGTATACTGGCTTTAAGTGATACTCGACCATTCCTGGTGGTATACTGGCTGTTAGTGATACTCGACCATTCCTGGTGGTATACTGGCTTTAAGTGATACTCGACCATTCCTGGTGGTATACTGGCTGTTAGTGATACTCGACCATTCCTGGTGGTATACTGGCTTTAAGTGATACTCGACCATTCCTGGTGGTATACTGGCTGTTAGTGATACTCGACCATTCCTGGTGGTATACTGGCTTTAAGTGATACTCGACCATTCCTGGTGGTATACTGGCTGTTAGTGATACTCGACCATTCCTGGTGGTATACTGGCTTTAAGTGATACTCGACCATTCCTGGTGGTATACTGGCTGTTAGTGATACTCGACCATTCCTGGTGGTATACTGGCTTTAAGTGATACTCGACCATTCCTGGTGGTATACTGGCTGTTAGTGATACTCGACCATTCCTGGTGGTATACTGGCTTTAAGTGATACTCGACCATTCCTGGTGGTATACTGGCTGTTAGTGATACTCGACCATTCCTGGTGGTATACTGGCTTTAAGTGATACTCGACCATTCCTGGTGGTATACTGGCTGTTAGTGATACTCGACCATTCCTGGTGGTATACTGGCTTTAAGTGATACTCGACCATTCCTGGTGGTATACTGGCTGTTAGTGATACTCGACCATTCCTGGTGGTATACTGGCTTTAAGTGATACTCGACCATTCCTGGTGGTATACTGGCTGTTAGTGATACTCGACCATTCCTGGTGGTATACTGGCTTTAAGTGATACTCGACCATTCCTGGTGGTATACTGGCTGTTAGTGATACTCGACCATTCCTGGTGGTATACTGGCTTTAAGTGATACTCGACCATTCCTGGTGGTATACTGGCTGTTAGTGATACTCGACCAGGCAATAGCTTCTATTCCTGGTGGTATACTGGCTGTTAGTGATACTCGACCATTCCTGGTGGTATACTGGCTGTTAGTGATACTCGACCATTCCTGGTGGTATACTGGCTGTTAGTGATTCTCGACCATTCCTGGTGGTATACTGGCTGTTAGTGATACTCGACCATTCCTGGTGGTATACTGGCTGTTAAAGATAATCGACCATCCCGGGTGGTATACTGGCTGTTATTGATACTCGACCATTCCTGGAGGGATACTGGCTGTTAGTGATACTCGACCATTCCTGGTGGTATACTGGCTGTTAGTGATACTCGACCATGCCTGGTGGTATACTGGCTGTTAGTGATACTCGACCATTCCTGGTGCAATACTGGCTGTTAGTGATACTCGACCATTCCTGGTGGTATACTGGCTGTTAGTGATACTCGACCAATACACATTTGAGCTTCGCTCTGCAAAAATGTGCTTAATTAATGTGCGCATAATGTCGTTCCAGATAAGCCTGTGCTTTCCGCACAGGCTTATCAGGGACGACACTTTCAGCTTTTATGGTATTTTTTGTTTCAATAAAGTCTTATAAACGGAAATCCAGTGTAGGGGGAAAATGGCGTCCTTGATAAGCCTGTGCGGAGAAACAGGGTAATCTAGGACGACACTTTACGCACATGCATTAAGTCCCGTTTTCCCAGAGCGAGGCTCATTTTCATGAAGTGTACCGAAGGTTGGAGCAAACTACAAACCTTAAAGAACGGAAACAAACGTGGTTTAATGATCGACATACTGAACCAATGTACCCAGTCGTCTTCAATGGGGAGCATAGTTTATATTCCGTTTGATGAAGGTCGAATACTGTTGCAACATATACCATGGTTATGAAATTCAAACATCCCACTGTGTTAACACGGTGAATAAAACAAAGTCGATGGGAAAATAATAAATTTTATTAATTCCACAAACAAATTGTTTTGTACCGCGCATTATCATTGTAAATTCAAACAATAGACCCCGCATGAGGAGTACCTTTACGAGGTTTCTGTTCAGATTTATTTACTGCAATACAGTCGTGGTTTTGCTGCTTTTTGAGTGTTACATTCACCTGGCTAAATGTAGTTTTCCTACACTCATGGAGTTTATTCAGTTTTAGTTTCTTCACTTTGTTCCGAGATTGTGCATACTCCTTACCAAAGCGTAAAAATTCTTATAAGCAATACTAATTAATAATTGTTTATTTATGTTATCACCCATATCGACAATTACTGATATTTATCGTATATAACATCAGCTTTTTGTTAAATGCCAGGAACTCTGTGACAAAGAAAAGGCGTGTGCAGCCAACACAATGTGTAAAGTTAATATTTTAAATAATTGTTACACGTGCACTATGGTATATTAATTTACATTATCATCACAGTATTAAAAGTAACGTAGTACAGTTATTCCGTTTGCGTGTGCACTTCAGTAATGAAATGTACGTGTTCACTGCAGTATTGCCTTTTGCTACCCTTTGCTATAAATATCCCCAATCTGTGATTAAAGAATGACTATTCATTTTAACTTAATAACCACATTCACGTATTACGAGTACTTTTTGGGACTGTTTATTTGAAATCCGTGTGTTACGAGAAAATACACCTGTATCTCATTTATTAGTAACTGTTTTGTTCCTTATGATCTTTTCACCGTAGCATCTGGAATTTAAAACAAATCAAATTCATCTTTGTACATTTCGTAAATCAAATCTTAATTCAGAAGTTAATTAATTTAATTTCAGAATTCAAAGCTGTTTTATATACGGCTAACATACGAACTGTTCACAACCAATAAGAAACAAAAGCACAATTAAAGGTGTTATAGCCGTTTTGTCCTCTGTTGAACGTTGTAATGCTGTGGCTTTGTGAAGTGTTTATCTATTATATCAGCGATTTCCCCAGAATCCCTGTTCTCTTTAGCTGAACCACAATACAAAAAGTCGCACACTGGTAAGAAATTCATAACCGTGTTTAACTATTCCCGCTTGAAACTGTCTTTTAATGACACTTTTAACCTGTTGGCTCAGAATCAGACAGCCAAGATCCACAGAGCAGTACTCTGCTATTTTATTTCCTGAATTTCACCTTGAAAAAACCCTACAGTCAATGGATTTCAAATTCACCAAAGGCCTCATTGATAGCAGTGACAAAGCCATCTGCTTTGGTACTAAGGAATTCTTTCAGTTGCAGGTACAACAATATAGGATAACAGTAATCAAGTGATTTCACGTATGTGACCTCCTTCTCAGAATTTGAATTGTCAGTAGTTCCATCACAATATATGCTTAAAAAGAGATTTGAGGAGTTCTGTTTTCAGGTCATCAAACAAGCATCCTGCAATATTGCTAATAGCTTCAAAATAAGACCTGTCATTTAGATATGCGTCATCTATATGTATTCAATTGTAAATTACACAAACCTTCAAAATCGGTACAAGGTTTAGCATTATAAGCGATATAGAAAGCAGTTCTAAAAAGATTCTCCATTGTCACCGCTTTTGTCTTTGTCATGTGCAGCCTTTGCATCAGTGGACCTTTGATGAATGACCGAATCCCTGTGAAACTTGACAGATCCTTTCTTGATTGACACGAATCAAGTCACACACTGAAAGTAAAATGCTTGAAATAAAGTAAAAATGTAACATACTCAAATATTTGCCAACAACAGTATGTATGCTTGAATCTTTTAGAAATATCTTTTGGTATCCGATTTATAGAGGGTTTTTTCCAGGAATAACATGACACAAGGGCTGATGGGTCAAAATTCGGTAGTCAGGGGTCACAGAAGGGTTAAATTTGTGATGGCTTGCTGTGTTGTTTTCAAATATATTTATATCGTGTGGAGTTTATAAAATATAGTTATTGTGTCTGTTGAGGAGTTTTTGCAATAAAGACTTTTCAATTAAACGTTCAAAAATCGGCTAGAAAGAGCGCCACCTTTTTGAGTGTGAGGTCGCCAAATTACAAACTAGTATCGTAATGCTACCAATGACGATGCTGTTTCGATGCAGTCCCTATAGTTTATTATAATCAGCTCAATTACACGGATGAAATGATAATATATTAACCAATGAATCTTTTTCGATATATTACCTACCGATGACGTCTGATCCGGCATAAACCGCTAACAGTCCTTGCATAATAGTTGGCTTACACGGTCGTTTTCATCGACAACAATTGTAAGTTTAATATTCAGTTCTTTTTCCTATGTTTGACTTTTTTGATGGAAAGATTCGTTTTTTTTTTTTTGCTTTCTCAGTGGTTAACTCTGATTCAGCAATCTCATGTGTTTTTAAGTCAACAGTAAGTTACAGTAATTTACAGTAAGTTCAATAAGCACGTGTCAACCGACTGTGTCACATTGTTTATAGTAGTACCGGCCAAACATACATATTTATTAAACGCAAACCAGTCTACATGACAAGGTGCGCACTTACGCATCCGGGTATTTAGACGTTCTATAATTATATTGATCCACGGATAAGCATTCATGGCATCGAACGAATTCAGCCTCGCAATAAATGCTAGCGGCTTATAAGGTAACTCACAATATTTATTTTTCATTTGCATTTTGAGAATTTGCGAGCGTTACTTTCAAGCCCTGCTAGTTACTGTCAACTTGGCAGATTAATTTTTGACATTTTGAACTAATACTGCTAATCGCAATATGAATACGACGCATTATTTCACATTTTCAGCAATAACAAATGAACCGTTTTGTACAGTATTTTGTAACCATGTAACTTACAGTTCTATATACTTAACGTACGCTTTTATATTCTAAACCACTTCGTTGAAGCAAGCGGTCAACATTTTATAATGTTTTCCTGTTTTAATTTGTTAAATTGACCTAATCAGTATGACTATCACTATTATGCTAAATGGTGTGTATGTTTCATGAGACGTAGTTAAACGATAGGTTATTAAACAGAAAAGTCTGTGAAATATTTGTTTCTATGCATCGAGTTTTTTTTTTCAAACTGTTGCCCTCGGACAAATATTTCATTCTCTACTTTGGGAAAACAATTAGCATTTTCCCAATTATTCAACGACAAACGCCAAACAATTTAACTATGCAATTTATT